>CAWUFW010003485.1:850000-1130000 GCA_963921515.1 Calotriton arnoldi | reverse complement strand
ACGGCAGGAGGGGGAAGAGGAAGAGGAAGCACAAGGGGTACCAGAGCAAGAGGCGGAAGAGGTGCCGGCAGAGGAGAGAAAAGAGGAAACGAAATGGAGCAAGTGGGATACAAGCAGACACGCTCCAGGAAACAACAATGATGGATGATGCTACGGTAAAACAAACCATCATTAATCTTTCTCACAGACAAGTAAGCATTCAAGACAAAAGAACATTATGCTTAGGTCTGTCGTTTTGTCCAGCAGTACCCATGAATTATGTAGACAGCAGAATTGACATTTTTAAATTCTGCAGAAAATTAAAACTGAAGAAGTGGCATAAACTGAAACCCACAAAAAGCAAAGAACCCCTTTCCATAGAACACAACACACATGAGGAGGCATTGGCAATAGGAGACATTGACACTCTGGTGGCATTACATGAACTACAGGAAGATCCAGAGGGGGCACATGCGAATGTGGAGATTCGTAATATCTTAGACGAACTGGAAATTGACCATGACAAAGCGGCAGGTACCAATTTCAAACCAAAATCGACATTCCTACCGACCATGAACCATGATAATATAGATACCTTTCAAGATCTGGTCGGCAAGGATCTACTCAATTACAGGCAAAGGAATTGGCCTAAGAAAATGAGGAAATTTAAACACAACCTGACACTCACCCAGAGGAAGGCTATGCAAGCATTGGCAGAGGACAATAGCATTGTCATCAGACCTGCAGACAAAGGGGGAACATTGTGATTCTCACCCAAGATATGTACATAAAGGAAGCCTTAAGACAATTACATGACACAAGCACATACAGTATCACTACCAGGATAGAGTACAATAATAGCATTTCCTACATTTGGGACAAATTGGGAGATTGGAGGGACAAGGGACTCCTTGTATGGGAAGAATTCTGCTTTCTCAAAAAGGACTACCCGGTCCTTCCAGTCATGTATCTTCTGCCTAAAATCCACAAAGATAGGGAGAATCCACCAGGTAGACCCATAGTGTCGTCACGAGGTAGCGTTGCTGAGAATATATCACGCTACATTGACCATTTTTTAAGAGAATTTGTAAGTACCTTGCCCTCATATCTAAGGGACACTAAGGACTTCCTCAGTAAAATCAAAAATCTTTCATGGCAAGCTGATTATTTGTTGATAACTATGGATGTCAACTCTTTGTACACAGTGATTGACCATGAGCAGGGAATAGAAGCATGTGTCAGATTTCTGAAACGCAGACACATCAGATATTGGGGACATACCCAAATGATATTGGACATGATGAGATTTTGTTTATCAAGCAATTTTTTCATGTTCAACGAGGAGATCTATAAACAGACTCACGGAACTGCGATGGGAACTTGCTTCGCGCCCAGTTTCGCGAATCTGTTTATGGGAGCATGGGAGGAGGACATCAGATGTGACAACAATCTTGACGTTGAGTTCAACAAAGTCATCTTATGGCTCAGGTACATAGATGACCTGTTTGTGGTATGGCAAGGGAGTGAACATGAAGCACGACGGTTTGTAGACAAACTGAATCACAACACTAGGAATATCAAACTCACTAGCACCATTAGCAGGAAGGAGGTAGAATATCTAGATATCAAAGTGCAGATTATATCTAACGAGATACAAACCACTCTCTACAGGAAATGTACGGCAGGGAACACCCTGTTACACGCCATGAGTAGCCATCCTGATAATCTCAAATGGAGCATCCCTTATGGGGAATTGCTCAGAGCCAAAAGGAACTGTAACTCTGAGGAAAGCTACCAGAAAGAACAAACTGTTATGATTCAAAGATTTCAGGAAAGAGGCTACCCACCTTGGGTCCTAAAGAGGGCGGTGGAACGAACAGAGAGAGTAGAAAGGGAAACCATACTCAGTAACACCATCAAGACTACAGATGACAACTCTGAAAACATAGATACACGTATAATTCTCACATACAACGGGAATGCAAAGTACATACGCAAGACCATTGCACAGAAATGGGATATCCTCAAAGGTGACCCGGTTATAGGCAGCACTATACCCATCAGACCTATGATCACTTACAGGAGGAGTCGGAACCTTAGGGATCTTCTTGTACATAGTGACCTAAGAGACACCCCTGTAACAAGGGGTATTGATCTGCAGGGCTTTTTTCCATGCGGCCATTGTAAAGCGTGCAGCAACAGCCGGTTTAGAAAGGAGTTCTGGAACACTAGCACCAACAGCATGGTGAGAATTAAACAATTCTTGACATGCAGTACCACCTTCGTGATCTATGTACTGGAATGCCCCTGTAGTTTGAGATATGTAGGCAGTACAACAAACATGGCCAAAAAAGAATTCTAGAACACATGAGGGCAATCACTAACAGAGACAAACAGTATCCTATTGCACGACATTTTGAGTCACATCATTTTTCAGACAGTTCCAAACTTTCATACTATGCAATAGAACAGGTATTGGGCAACAAGAGAGGAGGTAACCGCACTCTCAAACTTAGACAACGCGAATCAAGGCACATCATAGGGATGGCCACACGCTACCCTAAAGGGCATAATCAGGATGAGGAATTGGCTATACATCTTCAAGAACATTAGATTACATTTTTGCCCGTGACAGGTAGACAGTCAAATAACAGAGACCAAGCCTTCTAGCTTTTACTTTTGCATGATTAGAATGTTTTATTGTTAGTTTCATTGCTAGTTGGCTGCAACATGTTTTATTTACAATGACTGTGCATGACTCTTGTCTTTTCCTTTTATTCTTTTGCAGGAGGAAAGGAAGGGACCATGTCTCTTGCTTGGGATCCCTAACCTTTTCTTCGTGACATCATTCTGCTACGACCTTGTCCACAGATAAGAGATTTTTACACGATTATGTTATATTTTTTACATGATTATGTCAGTTGCATTGTATAAATATGTTTTGTGCACACAATAGGTGGTAGATGGGGCACCAAATCAGCGGCAGTTTGTTATATTGGTATATTTATAATTCCTTGTTATATTAACAGAAGGGAACCATCCACTTCGAGTAGGCTTTGACAGGCACACTTCATCAACTTTTGAAATTCCCACTAACTAGGGAATAATAGAAACACAGAGCTGTTTTAAAGGGAAAAAGGGCCTTTGAATCTAACAGCACGCCAGGATACATTATTTGGTACCAATATGTATAAAAAGCGTATTTAACGCGTCACAAGTTTAGCAGCGCAGCTTCCAGACTAGGAAACTTGTTGCATCAATGAATATACTAGCGAGTGACATGCTATCTCCATACGCACGTTTCTGAACTTTTACGTTCAACACAGCTCGTATTCGTAGAGGACTGCAAATACCAGCATGCCCCGCCACTATTCCCGGGGAAAACTACTCTCAAACACCAGCCAGTGGGTTCGCTATGCTCCTATCATATGGTTGATGTATATTAGGTTATTTATTGTCATAGTCTACTTTGCACATCGTTTTTGAACTTCGTCTAACTGTATTTTTACTACTTACTAATGGCGACCATGAAACTGTATGTAACGATGATAAGTCCGTTTTTTATGTTTATGTTTACATTTCACAGGAAGTGTATGTAAGCAATGACTGTGTGGTTGCCCCATTGTGTGATCAAGACTCTGCGGAGTCGAAACGCGTCACGGAGGGTTTATGACGATAATAAACCCCCTTTTCTATCTTTGGAGTCCTGCTTGGTTTATGCGTTAACCTGAGAGCGCGATAGGTAACCCCGCTTTGGATTTATATTGAAATTACCGGTTTCTCCGCCGGCACCGCGCCACCCCTCTACGGGCCTGCATCTCTGGAAGGAGAGTCTTTGTTTGTATATATATATATATATATATGGAATGATTAGCATCTGAGGATTTCCGCCCCGGTGAAGACTTCATTTAGGCCACGCCACCATCCCACATTGCGAGTATGCAGAGATGAAGGACATACCTAGTTTTCAATCCACCTTTAGGCACTTTCTTCCCTCATCCGCTCTTTATCTACCTCTTGCAAGTTCTTTTTCATTCCTGCTCTCTGTTTTACCATTTTTCCTCTACTCCTCCTATTTCCCTCTTCTGCCTTCTATCGCTGTCAAAGTCTGATGACGAAAAGTACATCCCAAGTTTGAATAATGAGTGCTGAGTCCTATTACCTGCAACCACCTGCACAGAGTAATCACTACCATGGGGTGTGATCCCACTAGCACAAGGAGGCCACCTTGATTCAACAAACATCCCTTCTAACCCTGATACTTTCAGATATATTGCTAGTTGAAAGCACAGTCAGGCCGGACTCTAAACTGACCAGTTCACAGTTAGAACTGGTGCCACCAGTGACTGTAGTAGGTGTTATTGGTCCCCTGGGTCTAAAGGCCACAACTGGTCAAATCTTTTATATACACCCATAAAGAAAACTCACCCTTGGGACCCAATAGTGGGAGATCTGTGCCACCATTTCCAGGTGTACACCTATAGGGTGACCCAATAGCCCTAACAGGGATTTGGGTATCAAGGTAGTGTTCACAAAGGTGATCTCTTTGGGAAATTCCACATTAGCTTAAATTGATCTTTCTTAAGTCTAACTAGGGACCTGGAATCAATTGAATCTAAATGTATTACTAGACGCTCAGCACCAGATGCTATGGTGCTCAACTTGAATTCGAAGGGTGAAGATGCTATAATTTAGCATAATATACATACATTTTAATGCAATAATACAAAAGTGATCACATCACTTGGCAAAGTAAAAATGTTTCTTCAGAAAGGCAGTATATACAATCACTCGTTCTTACTGAAAATATTATGCACCAACGATTATTTTTTTTTATTGCAGAGAAGACCAGGGACATATTTAATAAACACTGTCCCTTAGAACTTCTACAGTAAAACAGGTTCTGTAAAACATAATAATAATAATACTGAAACTTATAAAGCGCAACAGCTACCTCAATCAGAGGTGTCCCGGCGCTCAAGCAGCAGGCAGAACACACAGAGGTATACACACTGAAACCCGAGCCTAATCAGACCTAAAGAGCCATGTCTTCAGGGCTTTTCTGAAGCAGGACTCTGAATCAACCTGGCGG
The DNA here is from genome assembly GCA_963921515.1 of Calotriton arnoldi. Lineage (NCBI taxonomy): Eukaryota > Metazoa > Chordata > Amphibia > Caudata > Salamandridae > Calotriton > Calotriton arnoldi. The sequence continues at coordinate 1,124,929 of CAWUFW010003485.1, read as the reverse complement.
AGATACCCAGGCAGGGCATTCCACATATTGGCCGTCCTCACTGAGAACGCTCTGCCCCCCAGACGGGCTTTCACAAAGCAGGGGGTGCAGAGCAAATTTTGTGAATTTGACCTCAGAGATCGATTTTGCTTGTAGCTGTATAGCCTTTGTTTAAGGTATCCGGGTCACTTTCCCTTCAGGGCCCGGTAAGCCAAAGTCATGGCCTTAAATTTAATTCTTTTGGCTACCGGGAGCCAATGCAGCGCAAGTAAATGCGGAGAGACATGATGTCGAAAAGGTATGCGTCTGATCAGTCTCGCAGCCGCATTCTGTACCATCTGAAGGCGTCTGATCAAATATTTAGGAAGGCCAAGGTATAAGCCATTTGCGTAGTCCAGCCTAGATGTCACTGTGGCATGGACTACGGATTTGCGGCAGTCTTCAGGCAGGTAGTGCAAAAATTTACGGAGGTTTCTCAGTTTGCTAAAGCAAGTAGCAGAGACCTGTTGAATTTGAGCCGAGAAGGAATACAACAATGTAACACTGAGCAGAGTGCAAGCATATGAGGCGGATTAGGAGGCACTGTAAAATTCAAGCTATCAGACCTTAAAAACAGAAGTAAAAAGTTTGCGATTTTTAAAAATTATTAATGAGGTCTTAAATTAACGACTGCATTCAAAACAACGTCTGTGGGCTTTCATGAATATTAGAGGAGAGTGACTGTGAGTGGGGGTGACAGTTACAAAGGAGTGGAAGAGAAAGGGCAATTGAATGGGCTATTGAAATGTATTCTCAAGCCATTAATTGTGGACATTGATGCTGTCTGGGCAAACGATTTCATCTCAAAAGCGTCAGCTTAATACCTGAATACAACAATCCACAAGTGAAAGACGATGAGTTAAATTTTGCCATCTGTCTGCCATAATCTGGGACCAGGTGTCACTTTTTAAAGCAACTTTTGAACAAGAAACAAAATATTTCATTTTATTGAAAACTACAAATTAGGCAGCAGTTGTTGGAATGTGTTACAAGTGCGGTAAATCCATGGTTATTCAGAAAATGCAGCGGCTGCAGAATTTTATAAATTCAGATTATAGATTCAGAGTATGATTTAGTCACCTCATTGACATCACTAAATTATCTAATAGGAACACCAAATCTTGCTGTAACCCCTGTCCCTAATCCTACCCCATAGTGGTCGAGTCGAAGTTGTGTTTCTATAGCAGTGCATCGAAGTATCGATGGCTATATAGTTCAGGTGCACATGTCCTGAAGTGGAAGCATTCGAAGGTCATCACCTTTCCTCACCACATCCTGCAGCATCTGCAATGGCAGTGATTCACCTCTTTCGACCATGCCCTGCAGTGTCAGCAGGGAAAGTGATTCATCTCTTCTGATCATGCCCTGCAGTGTCAGCAATGGAAGTGATTCACCTCTTTCAGCCAAGCATTGTCAGCAATGAAAGCGATTCAACTCTTTCGGCCATGCATTGTTAGCAATGAAAGCGATTCAACTCTTTCGGCCATGCATTGTTAGCAATGGAAGCGATTCACCTCTTTCGGCCATGCATTATTAGCAATGGAAGCGATTCACCTCTTTCGACCATGTCCTGCAGTGTCAGCAATGGACGCATTTCACCTCTTTCAGCCATGCATTGTCAGCAATGGAAGCAATTTACCTATTTTGGCCATGCATTGTCAGCAATGGAAGCGATTCACCTCTTTTGACCCTGCCCTGCAGTCTCAGCAATGGAAGTGATTCACCTCTTTCGACCACGCCCTGCAGTGTCAGCAATGGAAGCGATTCACCTCTTTCGACCATGCCATGCATTCTTAGCAATGGAAGCGAGTCATCTCTTTTGACCATGCCCTACTGTGTCAGCAATGGAGGCGATTCACCTCTTTCCACCATGCCATGCAGTGTTGTCTATTCTAATCCTGCTCTGCAAGTTGGCATTGTAGAAGCATCCCTCAGCAGTATAACTATTCCTTTTTTGCTTTCATCAGTTTAGCTGCCCTCATCTTAATCCAATGACACACAAGCCATAGCTGCAATGACACAAAATATGAAAAGGGGGAAGAGCTTTATTCTTCCTGTTATCTTATGCGCAGAGTGATCCATTTTGTGGGTGAAATCTACCATCATCACCCGTTCTCTTTCTTAGGTAATGTCTGCATTTAGTTCGTCTTTACTCAAGGCATATTAAACTCTCACCTGCAGCACAACCACTTTATACTCCATCTAGTGGGCATCTTCCCTTTCTCGCAAATCCAACTCAACAGTCACCATTTTACTATAAACATTAGTTTCTCTTTATATGTAGTTCTCTTCTAAAACTAAGGGCACATTTTCACTTCCCTATTAACATGAGTACACCTCTTCAGAACCTCATCTACCTCTATAGGAACTAGATAAGACTCACCATAAAATAGTGCCCATACCTTGGTCCTCTCCAGAGGCTAAGTACTCTCTCCTACACTCTTCTGAGATCCACTAAACGCAATTTAATGCTGGTTCTAGGATAAGGGTTTCAAAGTTTGCCACCATGGGAAACTTGGCCTGTTGATAATTCGCAGAGAGAGTTTTGTGGGAGAATTCTTCTGCAAAAAACTGATTATATATTTAAATCCTATTTTTTTCTTAATTTTCTCAAACATTTTAAAAATAAGTTTATTTAAAAAAAAAAACCATGAAGTTTGCAGAATTCAACTCGGCAAATTTCACTTACTCCTATTCTGAAATTCCCCGCGGTACTGAAATCCATATTACAAAATTTTGTAGTAAATATTTTTATTCGTTTTTTTACATTCTGCATTACAAAGGTTCGTTTTAGGGTCATGATTTCTCATAAGCTCTCTATCACATTAACTTAGTTGATGTGATGTAAGGTCAACTTTCAGTCGAGTTCAAGAATGCATCAAAAACACAGTCATGATCAAAAACTCAGAATTGTCGATCTCTGACTTAAATGATCTCCTTTCTTTTAGATATTATTATCAGATTTTTTTACTTTGCCTTGGATCTGCCGGCTGAGATGCCGAATTACAGGACTTGCCCCCACACAATGGCTGCTCTACCTGGAAAACTCTAAGTTCTCATGGCCAGCCACAGTTCTAGCATGAAAGGCCATAAAACTGTTAATAGATTATGCGGGTCATTTAATTGCTTAATAATTCAATTGATTGGTGATTCTACTATCTCATTTACTTGCATTTTTTAATTTACATTTTCTGAAACAGACTTGCATGACCATATTAAGGTAAGGGAATCAGTCGCATAATTTTATTTCATGGCATGATGGCTCTGATGAATTAAAAGATCAGCTCTAGTTTAGCCCTCTAATACAGAGTTCTCCATGTTGGTACGGTTAGGCATGGAACGGAGCTAGATGCAAACCCTGCAACCATGGAAAGTGCTTACGCCTCACTCAATCAGGTTAACCAAGAAGACAGCAAACCCTCATCCCCTTGTGGAACACCACAATGGAGCTATTCACTCTCTCCAAACCACCCATCAACACCACACATGGGGCCTCATTACGATGGCGGTCGGACGAGCGTCCGACCGCCATTGTAGCGGGATGGATACTGTCCGACAAGTAGTCGGCAGCTCCACCCGCCATATTATGATGTGACCGCTGTGTAGGCAGCCAGAAACATGCCTTTGAATATTGCCGCTTGTGCTATGGCCAGAAAATGGACTCCCTAAAGATTGTGTCCATTAATCTCTCTGCCCCTGAAACACTTACTATACTGCTGGTTGCACAATTTGCTTGGGTCGCTCAACTCCTCACTCAAGATGCGATTTATGCCTTAGTGTAGAACCAACAAGAAGTCTCTGATGTATGCTGCACTGTAAAAATAACGAAATCAAAATATCAAATTAGATTGCAAATTATGCAAATCACTCCTGATGCTCAAAGTTGTGCAGATGACTGGGGCAAGCTGCCTTAAAAGAGGGCACATCCAAAAAGCTCAATGAAGAGCGTGATGATACAAATAATAAAAAGGTCAGGCCAATTACAAAAATGTTGCCTTTGAACTCAAACAAGATACTTTAATTCACACTAGCTCACAATCCAGAAGTTGGTCTGGGCTGCAAAATACCACTCACTAAGTCTGCTCCAAAAATTATTTCCCTTCATAAATTGTCAACAGAAGCCCAGGGGAGCTAAATCAACCATGGGACCCAAATTTACTCTAAAGGTGGCCATCTCCGAGCCAAAACACATCTGTGAGGCCTGGACAGCCAATCACACCCTCTAGAGTAACTAGGTGATACTCCACCAACACCTCTACTTGACTGGCACCAACACATCAAAGAAAAGACCACACAGGTGATGAAAACACCAAACCTAATTTTTGTCAGGGTCTCCCTGTCCTTGAAAGTCCAAAGATTGTATCTGGCTCTGTGTACCGACCACAGCCAATACTGCCACTTTAGGTTTCAAGAAAGTAAAATTCCTGTTCTTCAAAGCTAAAAGAGCTTTCTTTTTGCACCAAATTAGCCGAAGAATTGCCAACCAGCAGGAAAACACTTTTCTTTGAAAATCCAGGAGAAAGTGGTAATTTTTTTAAAAGTATTATTTCTAAAGTTTGATAAATGGAGAACAGCAGCCAAGGTTGGTTTCAGGTCACGGTGCCAAGACAGCGCTGCGATAACCACGTAGCCATATTCGGTGCACTATCAGACGGTATTACTATGTGGATTTTTTTGTTTTCTTTATTGAAGGTGTAGTTTTATAGAGGATGGGGATGAACTATCTACACAAGCTTTAAATTGTTTTTCCTCCTATGTACGCGGGCGGTCAATATATATACGTATAGAGAAGCTAGGCCAGTCTACATTACGCTACATGTGGGCGCTGCAGGGTTCTTGTCTGTCTGTGCTGTTTTTTATGTCCACCCTGTCACCTCTCACTTAGTCTATTATATTATATATTACATAGCTAACAGACACAAGAGGTGTGAAAACATGTTGTGACCTCTCCAGCTGGATTCAGTCTTGGATCCAACAAAAACTGGATTGGCTGATACCCAAAAACATAATTTCTCCTTGCAAGTGAAGAAAGGTATCTGTTATATTAAATCCAAATCTTTTTTTCACTGTTGAGAATCATGCCTTGGCAACTGTTACCAAGGTTGGAGGATGCTAAAACTGTCCATTTCTATGGAGACAAGAGTCTGTGCGGTTATTTGCAATCATCTTATTATCTAAAGGTGCAGGGGAGGGTGAAACCTTTACTGAAAGAGAGGGATGGAGAAGTCATTGCAGGAGACCTTAAGTGCTCAGCTCCAGTCCACCGTACTGATGTTAGAAGGAACCTTCGAGCGTTTTCGTTGGCTATAGTTAACAATCAGCTTTGGTGCACAGTCAAGCACAGAAATGCATAAACAAAGACAATTTATACTAGATAATCATCAGATGTTTAATGATCCGCTCCAAGTGGGATGCTTTCCTGCTTAGTAATAAGCATGCATAGTTGGGAAGTGGATCCTTCTAACAAAACTCTGACCTCAGGAACATCTTAGTATCTGAGATCAGATTTGTGACTCTTTACCAAGGGTGTGCGGTTACCTATGCTCGGCTGGCGGAGCTTGCAAAGTTTTTTTATTCTGCGCTCCGCTTGGAACGCGGAGTTCAGGAATAAACGCCGCCAGCCACGTAGCGTAGCAGAGTCTACTTATTTGTTATGTCTGTGCACTAATTGAGTCGTTAAACATACATAATGTAACAACACATCTGGAATACATCACTGCCCTGGTTGGTGCTTGCCTCAGAAACGTCAGGGTCAGTTCACTCAGTGACTGACAATGTCCCTCAGCAGATGTAAGGGTGCTTTAAACCGTGCGAATGAGTCAGTCAGTCTCGTTTACTTCCGCGGCTCGTTCACTGTTATGCAGAGTGTTCACGCACCCGCCCATCTGAGCTGGAAACCTGTCTGTGCCAGCTCACCATGTAAAACTGCCTCACTAGGTCGCCGTCGTTAGTGAACAAATTGTGCCTGAGGGTGGCACCCAAACGAACCTTCCCCCGGCAGGGAGGCAGAACGTTGCGCATGCGCTCACTAACGATTCGAGTACGAGGTAATTAGGTGACTACCCACAAGAAGCCACTCCCAATGAACAACTACAACAAGATTTTTCATCCAATCCCAAATCATAATGCAGCCTTTGCTGTTTCATAGCCAATAAATAACTGATGAGAGCATTTACGCCCAGTCCCACAAACAGGAGTTTCTCCATCCAATCACTGGTCGTGTTATACTCTTTCACGACTGATAAAATATGTTTTAGTCTCGCTGACTGGCTTTGAGGACTGTCCAGGGAAATTCAGCTGTCAATTCCGCAGCCCAGCTGCCTGGGCTTGGCACGGCCCCTAGGAGGGGGCACCAGCGCTGCTGGATGAGACCTAGCTGTACGTGCACACAATAGTGAGCGAGAGAGTCCAAGGCAGCTTAGGGTGAGTAGCGGCTCAGTGAACTGCTATGGGGTTGGCAGAGTGACTGTGGGATGTCAGGTCAGCGCCGCCTGGTGGAGGAGGTTCAGTCGCTGCCACATGCTTTTGACCAAAGTATAACCAGGTACAAAAGGGTGGGTTTGCAATTATTGACACCTTACTGGTGGGCTCAGTAAGGTTCTGCTGATGTTTGGAAACTTCAGCGATATCTAAACTAGGGCGGAGCGGAATGCCACTGAATTTTTATGCAACTCCGCGGAATTTCGCTTAGTGCTACTCCACAAGCTTCACCCACCCCTACTCTTTACTTAACATTCAGGAAACCTTCTAAGATGGTGTTGATTCACAACTAGGTTGGTCTGTTTTCTTCTAGATGTTAATACTGAGGGGCCCTCCTGTCTGTATATCTTAGCATTCGCGAAACCATCTTGTAATCCGGACGCCATTTTGTATTATAATCGAAACTGCTGCTTGGTTATTTTTGAGAAACGGTCTTTGGTAAGCTTCGTTTCCCAAGGTTGAGCTTTTTTCTTCTGTAATTGCAAGTGTCCTCGTTAGTGCATGCCTTTCTTGTTAGATGGAGCCCTTCTCCCACCTGTCTGGTAGGGAGGATAGGCCAGACGACCTTGGGCAGTAGATAGCCTGTGCCCGGCTGCAGAATCGAAACTTATGTTCTGTACCCCCATTGTATTACGACACCTGCTAGTGTTTTTCCATAGTAGGCGGGCCTTTGTGGACATCGCAACGTACATAATGTAATTGTATGCTTACGGGGTTCAGTCCCTCGACAGCCATCCCAGGAGGCTGGTCAGACTGGGCTCCGCTGCAGTGTAATAATCAATAAATAATTTGGTTTGTATTCTCTACTGTCTGACCGACTCTTCATTTGTAGGAAGGCAGAGAAGGTGGTCATGAATGACCCTGGTGGCCCTTTTCGGGTCACTTCCTTCAGTTGGCGCACGAACAGGGACTCCATCGGGCTGACCCATCTCGCCCGGAACCGGGTGGAGAGGACGGGGCCGCGTCAGGTCAGATGGGCGGATCGAGGATCCCCACACGATAGGGCTTGGTTCTCGCAGCTGCTCCGCCTGTCTGATCGGGCGGTGCCTCACCCAGCGGTCATCCCGGCTGGGGTCCGGAAATGCAAAACCCTTGGATCTGACCGTTTGGTCCGAAGAGTCGGCAGTGGAGAATAAATTAGTTTGACCTGTGTGCACCAGGTGAGCTTGTTTGGTTCTTTGTTGTCATGACGTTTGATTGGTGGGTACTTTGGTTGGTCTAGGAATTAGTTTTAGACAAGCGCTTGCATTTGATTTTGAATATCTTTTGAAAAATGGTACCATTTTGTAAATTTGTGATTGATGCAATCCGCGGAAGCGATTTTTGGTAAAGGCACGAGTGCATTTTAGTGAAATTGTGTGGTGAATGTGTTTTTTTGTGTGAACAGAATGCCGTGTTGGAGTAAGTTGTGTTGTGTGAGGTGTCGTTGTTGTTCTGCTGATGCTCAATTGGAGGAAAGACAGCCAGCACCTGCGGAGGGTACTCCAAATTATGACATGTATGTCAAATACGGTCTTGGCCCTATTATATTTAGTACATTATGGCACAAATATACCAGGGACAATGCTGAATTACAGTGGCCGTCAACGGGCAACTTTGATGAACAGAAATTTAATTATTTGGAGGAAAAAGTGTTCGCTAAACGTAGCAGGCAGTCGATGTTTGATTATCTTTAGGTGTAGCGAAAGGAAGCTAAACAGAGACGGCTGAGGGTGGAAAGGGAGGCACGGAGGGAGAGAACGCAAACACTGACTCATAAAGCAGTGGCGCATGATAAGGAGAAAGTGAAGAAGGGTATAGAATATGCAGATAGGAGGTTTCGATTGCAATGTGATAAGTCTTATGTTGCTAGAGAGGAGGCAGACACTTTTATGGAAGAATTGTTGGAAGACAGACCGCCTCCCCCTTATGCCCCGTATAGAATATACCCTGTCGTCCCACAGCCCTTGTCATCTGCCTCTGCCCCCCCTGTTCCTGCTGTTTCTGGGATTGATCAAAGTGCTTTGGTTCCGGCATCACCAGCTTCTTCTTTGGCTCCGTCCCCCACAGTCGCCGTGACTGCTAGTCTTCCCGTCACTCCTGTTGTTACGGCGTCACTTTCTCCTTCACAGACAATTACTACTCAGCTGATGTTGACCTTGGTGCCCCCCTCTTCGATCACTGTGTTGTCCCCTTTTCTTACTTCTACCCCCTTGTTAGATGCCGAGACAATGGTGCGTGGCCAGGACGATGGAGATGGGGCAGTTGCAAAGGAGCGATTAGGACGGGTGTTGATTTGGTCTGATGTGGGAGATCTGGAGAAAAATATGGTGGCCAATCAGGCTGCCCAGTGGGCCCGTAATCCTATTTATGGTGTTGAAGATGTATGGAGTGTGTTAAAGGATTATGAGCCATTTGTCCAGCAGCATGCCCTTAAACATATATCAGCTACTTTGATTGGACTATGGGAACAGTGTTTTAAAGGTGTTGCACCCCAGGCTGTTTATGATATTAGGGACCAGGTGTAAGCCATGGGCATGGCTCCCAATGAGGTTTTTGCTAGTGTTACCACATTGATTGGATATCGAGGTAGATTGCATCAGAAATCCCCAACGACGATATCTCAGTTCCCGATGAGGGAAGTTCACCCCATTTTTCACCCAGAGATACCAGAGCTACGTGATCTGCACGATCAGGTGACTAGGCAACGAGTAGAGGCCCGTTTTCAAGAACAATGGGTTTATACTCCGTGGAAGAGGAGTGAAGTCCTCGCAATTAAGGCTCAGTTACCTGACCCCAGAAAAAATCCTACTGTTTACTATAAAGAATTGTGATAACGCAACACTGTATGATTTTTGTAAAAAGAAAAAGATTTTTTCTTTTTATGAAGCCCTCACCCACCAACCTAGTTGGTGGCATGCTTCATCATCGGGCCCACCTGGTGACACCGAGTGTGTCCCTGGTGTGCTTCAACACCTGATTTACAGCGGAGCAGGCATCTTAACTGAGTGTGCAGTGAAGTGATGTGAAAGTGAATTTAAAAACTGTACAGTGGTCCCATTACCCACAGGGTTTGTTTTTAATGTTTGGGCCTCTGGCAGCAATAAAAAAAGGCAGTGGATGTGCGTGGAGTGGTAATTAAGAACTCCTACATCCGAAAACGGTCTACATGTTTCAGCCAGGCCTTGGATGTATACTGGCTTTCCTCAGGACCTAGAAATATATGTGAGATGTGAGATCTAAACTGGGCTGGTGTATTAGATCAAAAATGTGTGGCACGCTCTAAGGTGCACTATGTGTAAGAGGGGAATTCCCTCGAGGCATTCCTGTAAAGCAAAAACAAATATAAAAACATAAAACGAGACATACAAACAAACATACAGTTGAATTGTGAAATTAGGCAGGGTTGGTTTTAGTCACGTGCACAATTATGCTGGTGTGGTGACCATCAGAAACGCGGCAAAAAACGGCGGTGTAATGCCGATATGACGGCAATGTGTGGCAAGTACCGGTATATGCGCTACAGTGAAAAAGATTGTGCATATAGGTAAATGAGTATACTTATATTGAGGCCTTTCTTACACTTGCGATTAGCGGAATTGCCTCATGAGATTCCGGCAGGGGTTCTAGCTGGTAGTTAAAACCTGGGGAGAAAAAACGAAGGACGGCATAGTGGCCGTGGTAAAGCGCTGGAAAGGAAAGGCTTACCATTGGTAGTAGCAGAAGAGCGGTTCCCCGTTGCCCCACTTACTACATTGCAGCTCTGGACCCGCTTGAAGACCTAGTTGGCTGCCTCGGATCTCTGACGATGAGTGGCTCGGGTCTGCGAAGCGCTTAAATATACCCCGCAATTAGCGGAAGGAGCAGGTGTACTCGATTTCGAGTGTAGTCTGTGAACGAGAGAAAGGGGAGGGGACATGGAAAACAGACTACTGGAAGCACTCGAATGTGAGTATGGCCATGTCGGATGACGTGGGGCGGATTCGCCCGGTAGTCATGGCAACTGACAAAAACGTCCAGAGGGTGGGCGGGGCCAAATTTGAGGTGATGCGGGACGCATTTCGCCCGATTACTGTTTTGAGGGAAATACGGTATGCGTGATTTAGCCCCTGTGCAATGGGGACAGCAGCACTGACAGAGGGTAAAGCGCTTGCGGGGATGTGTGAGCATGGACCACAAGGTGTATCAGGTCCATGGGGAATACACTATGTATCTGTTCTATGCCTGTGGGGAGTGCATCGTAGATATGCTCATGTTGTGAGAATGCGTACACGAGGCAAATGAGTAGTGTCTAGTGTTGGGCATTATGAGTAGATGACAGCCCTTCATGTAGCAAATTAATAGGTGAGGCTAGTGTTGGGCATTATGAGTAGAGGACAGCCCTTCATGTAGCAAATTAATAGGTGAGGCTGTGCCTAGGGGATAGAGTCGTTTAATCCCTGGAGCTGGGTGGATAAATGATAAATCCACCGTTGTTCCTTACTGAGTAGGAATTTGTCATTGTTAATGTTGTTGTGATCAAAGTGTTCGATCACTGCCCAGGACATGTCATTCGTGGTGTGCCCTAATTGTAGGTAATGATCTGTCAGGCGACTGATGTTTTTCTTACACCGTATTGTGCTGCGGTGTTCAACTATTCTGGTCCTGACTTTGCGTGTCGTCATGCCTACGTAGCGTAGGCCGCAAGGGCACTCAATCAAGTATATCACGTTCGTTGAGTTACAGTTGGTATGTTGTAACTGTTTCCAGATTGTTCCAGGTTCCAGGTCGAGTGTTTTGGACGGGCGTGTGAGATGGCACACGCTGCAATTATTGCATGAGTAGTGTCCCCATGTGTTCAGTACAGTGTTTACGGTTGGTCTTTGGAATGTTCTTGGCCGTGTGGATACCAGTCGATCCTTAAGGTTACTAGCACGTTTGTAGGCAAAAAGTGGTGCTTCCCAGTTTCTACTGCCTGAATTCAGAATGCGCCAGTTTTTGTGAATGATACTGGACACTTTGTTGGAGGCATCATTGTAAGTGGTGACACAAGTCATAGGTTGACTGGGCATTTCCCGTGTTGTATTTTCCAGCAGGGCTTCATGATTTTGGTTGCGAGCTCGTTTTCTGCACGATTTTGCGTGGGTAACCTCGGTCATACAGTTTGGAAACTAGTGCCGCTGATTGCTTGTGGTAATCAGTTGTTTGGCTGCAGTTCCTGCGTATTCGCAGGAACTGTCCGAAGGGAAGGTTTTCCCTAAGGGATCGAGGGTGGAAGCTATCAAAATGAAGGAGTGTGGAATTCCCACGGTGCGTCCATTAGTATATCATGGAGGACTTGTAAGGTGGCATCCTGTGGGAGACTCGTGTAAAGGCTTTCGATATTTCCACACTCCTAGAGAATTCATCCTCAACTGTGCCACTTTGGCTTTAAAGGACAACTACTTTGAATACGAAGGGCAGTTCTACCTCCAGACCAACGGTACTTCAATGGGGATTGTCTTTGCCCCCAGCGTGGCAGGACTTTATTTCCACCACTTTGAACGGACACACATATCCCCCACCAGCAATCCATACACTTCCAACATCAAAATGTGGCGTCGCTATATTGACGACATCTTCCTGATCTGGACAGGTACCTCAGCATCCCTGACATCCTTCCTTTTGTGGTTAAATGAAAGGGATCCATACCTAAGATTCACTAGTACATCTAGCCCCACCACCCTGGCATTTCTGGATCTCAATATAACAGCGGAGGATGGCACCTTAAAAACCACCACCCATTACAAACCGACGGCCAGGAACTCCCTCCTTCGTTTTGATAGCTTCCACCCTCGATCTCTTAGGGAAAACCTTCCCTTCGGACAGTTCCTGTGAATACGCAGGAACTGCAGCCAAACAACTGATTACCACAAGCAATCAGCAGCACTAGTTTCCAAACTGTATGACCGAGGTTACCCACGCAAAATCGTGCAGAAAACAAGAAAACGAGCTCGCAACCAAAATCGTGAAGCCCTGCTGGAAAATACAACACGGGAAATGCCCAGTCAACCTATGACTTGTGTCACCACTTACAATGATGCCTCCAACAAAGTGTCCAGTATCATTCACAAAAACTGGCACATTCTGAATTCAGGCAGTAGAAACTGGGAAGCACCACTTTTTGCCTACAAACGTGCTAGTAACCTTAAGGATCGACTGGTATCCACACGGCCAAGAACATTCCAACCGTAAACACTGTACTGAACACATGGGGTCTCCCCAAGATCATGGGACACTACCCATGCAATAATTGCTGCGTGTACCATCTCACACGCCCGTCCAAAACATTCGACCTGGAACCTGGAACAACCTGGAAACAGTTACAACATACCAACTGTAACTCAACGAACGGGATATACTTGATTGAGTGCCCTTGCGGCCTACGCTACGTAGGCATGACGACACGCAAAGTCAGGACCAGAATAGTTGAACACCGCAGCACAATATGGTGTAAGAAAAACATCAGTCGCTTGACAGATCATTACCTACAATTAAGGCACACAACGAATGACATGTCCTGGACAGTGATCGAACACTTTGATCACAACAATATTAACAATGACAAATTCCTACTCAATAAGGAACAACGGTGGATTTATCGTTTATCCACCCAGCTCCAGGGATTAAACGACTATCCCCTGGCACAGCCTCACCTATTAATTTGCTACATGAAGGGCTGTCATCTACTCATAATGCCCAACACTAGACACTACTCATTTGCCTCGTGTACGCATTCTCAAACATGAGCATATCTACGATGCACTCCCCACAGGCATAGAACAGACACATAGTGTATTCCCCATGGACCTGATACACCTTGTGGTCCATGCTCACACATCCCCGCAAGCGCTTTACCCTCGGTCAGTGCTGCTGTCCCCATTGCACAGGGGCTCAATCATGCATACCTATAATCTGTTTGCTAACCGTATTTCCCTCAAAACAGTAATCGGGCGAAATGCATCCCGCATCACCTCAAATTTGGCCCCGCCCACCCTCTGGACATTTTTGTCAGTTGCCATGACTAACGGGCGAATCCGCCCCACGTCATCCGACATGGCCATACTCACATTCGAGTGCTTCCAGTAGTCTGTTTTCCATGTCCCCTCCCCTTTCTCTCGTTCACAGACTACACTCGAAATCGAGTACACCAGCTCCTTCCGCTAATTGCGGGGTATATTTAAGCGCTTCGCAGACCCGAGCCACTCATCGTCGGAAATCCGAGGCAGCCAACTAGGTCTTCAAGCGGGTCCAGAGCTGCAATGTAGTAAGTGGGGCAACGGGGAACCGCTCTCCTGCTACTACCAATGGTAAGCCTTTCCTTTCCAGCGCTTTACCACGGCCACTATGCCGTCCTTCGTTTTTTCTCTCCAGGTTTTAACTACCAGCTAGAACCCCTGCCGGAATCTCATGAGGCAATTCCGCTAATCGCAAGTGTAAGAAAGGCCTCAATATAAGTATACTCATTTACCTATATGCACAATCTTTTTCACTGTAGCGCATATACCGGTACTTGCCACACATTGCCGTCATATCGGCATTACACCGCCGTTTTTTTCCGCGTTTCTGATGGCCACCACACCAGCATAATTGTACACGTGACTAAAACCAACCCTGCCTAATTTCGCAATTCAACTGTGTTTGTATGTCTCGTTTTATGTTTTTATATTTATGTTTTTGCTTTACAGGAATGCCTCAAGAGGGAATTCCCCTCTTACACATAGTGCACCTTAGAGCGTGCCACACATTTTTGATCTAATACACCAGCCCAGTTTAGATCTCACATCTCACATATATTTCTAGGTCCTGAGGAAAGCCAGTATACATCCAAGGCCTGGCTGAAACATGTAGACCGTTTTCGGATGTAGGAGTTCTTAATTACCACTCCACGCACATCCACTGCCTTGTTTTTATTGCTGCCAGAGGCCCAAACATTAAAAACAAACCCTGTGGGTAATGGGACCACTGTACAGTTTTTAAATTCACTTTCACATCACTTCACTGCACACTCAGTTAAGATACCTGCTCCACTGTAAATCAGGCGTTGAAGCACACCAGGGACACACTCGGTGTCACCAGGTGGGCCCGATGATGAAGCATGCCACCAACTAGGTTGGTGGGTGAGGGCTTCATAAAAAGAAAAAATATTTTTCTTTTTACAAAAATCATACAGTGTTGCGTTATCACGTACCCTCAGACTAGTCCCTCTTGATGATACATATTAACTTTGGGGATAAGGACTAGTTCTCTAATCCTCTCTCTCCTCTTGATATTTAAATACTATAAAGAATTGACAGAGGCTGCTGCATCGACGGTAATGACGTTGGCAGATATTGAAATGTTTTTGGGCTTATTGGTGCCAGTGGATATCTGGCGACAGGTGCATACTCAAAACCATGCCCTAGAATTGGGTGGTACTTGGGACGAGATTAGGACGTGGGATAAGGAGAGGAAGCCTGGTGAAAAGCCCAAGGCTGAGATCTTGGCTTTGCCAGACCGCATTATTACCTATATGCACTCTCTTATTCCACCTCGGAAGGTGGATTGGGATAAGCTGGCCGCATGTCGTCAGAAGAAAGATGAAAGTGTGTCTGATTTGTTTACTCGGTTTGAAGGTGTGTTTTTGAATTTTAGTGGCCAGGATTTGTCTTTGGAAGGGGGTATCCGATTGTTTGTTAACAGGTTTGTCACGAATTTGCTCCCAGAGATTGCAACACGGTTGCAGGCTGCTGAGAGCACGTGGACTACTTCTACCCCTTCGGTGATATTGAGTATGGCTCAGTATTATGAGCATAGAGAGAACGAGGAGAAAGAGAAGGTGGAAAAGAAGACGAAGGAGCTGAAGACTAGGTACTGATGCAGCAGGCATCCAGGGGGCAGGGACGGGATCGAGGCATTGGACCAGCCAGACAGCATCCTCGTTCGAGCCGCAATGCTGTACCTGTGGGCCCAAATCAATGTGCGTATTGCAAGGAGGAAGGGCACTGGCGTAGCGAGTGCCCAGTTTTGCTGCAAAAGGTTGCTGCTCCTAGAGGGCAGGGGGAGAGAGGGCGAGGACGGGGAGCATGCAGTCAGGGTGGAGATCAGGCTACGGGGACATCACTGGGCCATTCGGATCAGAATTATTTTGATGACGTTCGAGGACGACAGTATTATCATGATGATTATGATTTGGATGAGGTGACGGGGATGTCTTACAGCTAGGACAGCCTGGGACAGGGTAAGGGACCAGTTCCGATACCTGTAGATCAGCATGGACCTTACATTAGTGTGGATTTGCAGGGCTCGGAAAATAAATTTTTGGTGGATACAGGAGCAATGAATAATTCTGTTTCGAGGCCACTGGTCCCTGGGGCAGCCCTGTCTGGCCATAACAATGTTTCGGTTGGTTTTTCTGGTGTACCAGTAGTAAGCCCCATCTCCAAACCCCTTGCTTTGACTATAGGCCCCATCACTGTTGATTCGCCGTTTTTACTAACATCCAATTGTGGAGAGAACCTGTTGGGATTAGATCTATTGAAAAAGTTACACGCTACCATTTACTGTTCTCCGGATGGTGTCCATAACACAATGGGTCCGAGTGTGGTTAGTACTACGCAATGTTTGTCTAAGGATGCACCCCTCCCAGTTGAGTTTAAGGATGTCCCATCTACATTGTGGGCTACAAGTGACACAGATGTAGGACTTTTGCAAATATCTCCAATTTCGATTCAGGTTAAAGAAAATGCAATGTTGCCTCGTATCCCTCAGTATAAAATTTTGCACGCAGGTGAACAGACGTTGTGCATAATACAATATTTGATTCAGTCAGGAGTTGTAGAGGAGACAGCGGCGAATGTGTGCAATAGTCCCATCCTTCCTGTTTTCAAGAGGCCACCTCCGGGTTCTTCTGATGATGTTGCTGATGTTTATCGTTTTGTGATTGATCTGCGTGAAGTTAATAAAATAGTGGTCCCTCAGTTCCCCGTGGTTCCTGACATTATTGCTCTTTTGACTATGATTCCTTCTTCTGCTAAATTCGTTTCTGTTATTGATTTGAAAAACGCTTTTTTTAAGCATCCCTGTTCATTCAAATAGCAGGCACCTTTTCGGGTTCTCCCTGGCAGGTCGTAGTTTTAGATTTTGTGGAGATCCTCAGGGCTATACTGAGAGTCCTAGCATATATAGCCAGGCTTTGAAGGGTCAATTAGACTCCCTCACCCTTCCCCCAGGTAATGTATTGCTGCAGTATGTGGACGATCTTTTGATTGCGTCCGATACTGAAGAAGGATGTAAAGCAGCTACAGTAAAAATGTTGCTGCATTTGGCTCACCATTGACACAAGCTGTCCCTTTCCAAATTTCAATATTGTCGACAGGAGGTCACCTATTTAGGTCAGCTACTGTCGAAGGAGGGTCGGAAACTAACTCCTGAGAGTATTAATGCCGTAATTAACATGCTGTTTGTGTTATATGTACACGAGTCGGCCGGTTGTGTGCTTTCTGTCTTAACACAGGCCTTTGGAGGTAAGCAGAGGCCATGTGCGTATTTTTCCGCTGTGCTTGACCCCGTCGCGAAAGCCCTCCCGAGCCGTTTAAGAGCGACCGCGGCTGTGGCCGTCTCTATTCGACAATCGGCAGGGCTTGTTCTTGATACTGACCTCACAGTTATGGTACCTCATGCTGTGGATAAGCTTTTGAACAGAACAAAGACACAGCACCTTACCAGTGCACGTCTGATTGGCTATGAGCTAACCCTTTTTGTACCACATATTACGATTAAAAGATGTGCCACTCTGAACCCTGCCACATTACTACCCCTCCGTTCGGGGAGTGAGGAAATAGATATACATGATTGTATGTTTCGGACGGAAGAGGAGACGAAGGGACGGGTAGACTTGACTGATGTTCCCTTATTTGACCCCCAAGGAGAACTATATGTCGATGGTTCTTGTTTTAAATTACCAGATGGCACTACAACTACTGCTTATGCGATCACAACACGACACACGATAGTTGCGACATCACTAGTTCCCTATCAGTCGTCCCAAGCTGCAGAGCTGGTAGCTCTAATTCGAGCCTGTGAGTTGAGTCAGGGATTGGTGGTTAATATTTACACTGATAGTCAGTATGCCTTCGGAGTCGCTCATAATTTTGGGCAGCTCTGGGCCGAGAGAGGATTTCTCACTTCCCATGGTTCGAAAATTCAGCATGGCCCTTTGATAAATAGACTTTTGTCGGCTTTGACCCAGCCCAAGAAACTGGCAATAGTGAAGTGTAGCACCCACAAAGCAATTACTGATGATGTGGGGAGGGGGAATGCCTTTGCAGATCAAACAGCTAAGGAGACGGCCCGATCTAAGATGAAAAAGATGTTTGTAGCAGGTCCTGCTAGATGGGTGCCAGAAGTTACGATGTTTGAGGACACACTAGATAATGTGAAGGAAATACAGAGTGAGGTGACGGTTGAGGAATTAGCAATATGGCAGGAAAGTACAGCGCAATTGGATGATGATGGGTGTTGGATAGACAAGTCGGGGAAGCAGAGATGGATGCTGCCAGATGCATATGTTCTTCCCGTAGTCACTTTGGCTCATGGACCAGCTCACATTAGTGCTAGGGGTATCTGTAAGTTGCTAGACCCTGTATGGTAGAATGATAATATCCAAAAGACGGCTGCCCATTTAGTAAAACATTGCATGGTGTGCATGATATACAATCCAGGAAATGGCACTCCTACACCTCCCCGTAATTTTGCACCCCCTTCTTTCCCTTTTGAAGTCCTGCAAATGGACTTCATTGAGATGGAACGGGTGAATAATCTGAAGTATGTGTTAGTGGTGGTTTGTGCATTCAGTAAATGGGTTGAGGCTTATCCTACCACGGAGAATACAGTTTTGGCGACGGCTCTTTTGAAGGAGTTTTTCCCTCGCTTTGGTTTGCCCCGTTTGATTTGGAGTGATAACGGCAGCCATTTTAATTCGAAAGTCATCCAGTTGGTGTGCAATGGCCTGCAACATTAAGCAAAAGTTTCATGCTGCGAATCACCCCCAGTCGGCAGGTTTAGTTGAGAAGTACAATGGTACTCTCAAACTAAAGATGGCCAAAATTCAGGAGAGTACAGGATTGAAGTGGCCGGATGCTTTACCATTGGCTTTGCTGTCAACAAGAGTTACAGCCCATGCTAGAATAGGGTTGTCCCCCCTATGAGGTTGTCTTTGGTAGGCCCGCTAATGTCTGGGGCATTCCGAGACCCCGCCACTTTTCCGAGATAGACCACCCCTTGTTGACAGATTATTTATACGAGTTGACTAAAAATTTGCGTTCTATTCATCAGCAGATTCAAGAGGCCTTGCCATCCGCTACAGAGGGACCCGGCCACGACCTTCGGCCCGGGGATTACGTCTTGGTTCGCCATTTTCAGCGCAAAAGCAGTCTGGAGCCCCGGTGGAAGGGGCCTTTCCAGATCCTCCTTGCCACCCGTACAGTGGTGAGGGTGGACGGTCGGAAAAACTGGATCCACTCAACGCACTGCAAGAGGGTGCCACTCCCTCTGCCCTATGATCAGTGGAGGCTCGACGGCTTTGGGGATTCTGAGACGGAGAAGGTTCCCAGTTTCATTCCTTTCTCCGATGCCAGAATAACGTGGGCACCCTCTGAGGAGGAGAGTGATGCAGTCCTGAATGAAGCAGTGCCACCTGAGATTAAGGTCAGCCAAGAGCTCCAGTCAGCTGGCCCATCTGTGTCTGAATCTGAATCAGTCAATCCCGCTGAAAGTGAGCCTTTGTTTCTTGATCCCTCTGTTCCCTGAGTTGTTAAGTACAATTTGCGTCCTCGACGAAGGGACAGTGCACCGAAGGAAAAGTCATATTAGTAGGGATGGACTTCATGGATGAAGCATAGGGACAATAGAGCAGGTACAGGGAGATTGGTGCATTGTCCGAGACACCTGACAGGATAAGTTTGGGGTGTCTTCCAAGGAGGGAGGGTACCCTATCCTGAAAGAAGTGGATTTTCCTCCAAAAGGGCTGCAATCGTGCAGTTCCAACGAGAAGTGCTCAATAGCACCACCGTGGAGGAACAATAGGAGCCTGCCAGCGAGGCTCAAAGGAGAAGAAAAAAGGACGCTGGAAAGAAGATTGTTCGTTTGGTTTCATTAAGGCTATATTAATATTACTTTTTCGTTCTGCTATCATGCATACTTTTGGCAGGCCAATGATTGATGAAGAACAGCCATTGGGTCTTGTTGTTTTGCCCCGATCATCATGGGTACAACAGCGGAGAGTAATATTCCTTCTTTTTGCTATTCTGCTGATGATTATCTTTTGTGGGGTTCTTTGGGCGTTAGACTATGCATGTAACTCGCCTACTCCTGATAATGATATCTTTTTCACACCAAGACGGAAGAGAATGCTTTCTAATAATGTTTTTCTAGATGCTCATAAGAGATTTTTTGGTAATGGTGTCGCTTGTTATCCTACTGAATCTGTGACTAGCCTATGGACTGCTTATCCTTTGTCTTTGATAAATTACACATATTCTAAGCTGACAAATTTTGTTGAGGTAAAAGGGGAGTTTGGGTTTGGCTACTCAGGGCCATGATTGTACCATCGTCAGCCCACAGGAACAGGTTATGCTGGTTGTGACAATACGTATTGTGATAACTTCTATTTGGGAGAGCAAAATATTACGTTGGTGGGTTGGCATTATAAAGAAGTGACGGTTCCTCGAAAAGCTGGCTATTACCCAGCCTGTTGCCCCATCATAAATAGTACTGATACCATATTGTATATCAATTGCTCAGGGGGATCATATCCAAAGAGACATTCCCTTTGAAAGGTTCGAGTACCATTACAGGTAATTCTCGCTATTCAGCTGTGAATTACGACAGACCGATATATGCCCATCCCGGGTTCTTCTTTTTGACTAATGGAACGTACTCAAATGTTCATAATGGCACCAACGATGTAGCTCTTGTGATGATGCTGCCCCTGGGGGTCCCTTGTAAATATGCTCACAGACAGGTAAAATGGGTGAAGAGAGCACTCACAAAGGAATTTTGCGAAGGAGTGACGGATATTGACATCAACAGTTACAGTAATGGTATTACTTTTGGTTATATCCTGTCTGCTATTCTCACGTTGGGGGGGGAATGGCTATGAGTAGGACTGAAAAGGCTCGGGAATATTATGGCTGTAAATTGCAGATATTGTCAAATACCACAGTAGCAGCATTACGTGACATCACCATTCAATTGGAGAGTATGAGAATATATTCTGAACAAACTAGATATGCAGTTGATTTTATTTTAGAAAAAAATGGTGGTGCATGCGCAGTTATTGGCGATCAGTGCGCAGTAGGAATAACCAATATGGAAAAAAATATCACTAAGCATATCTTGGACATTACTGAGAATTTTAAAGGCATGGAACCAGGTAATTGGAGTTGGTCCCTTTTTGGAACATGGGGTTGGCTAATAGAAAAAGCAATATATCTCGTACCTATATTGATACTTGGCTGTGTCCTTGCTCAAAGTCTTCCAATGTGCTGCACATATTGTATCTCTGTATTGACTCCAAAGCGGAAGATATCGATTCATGATACCAATGCTGCAATAATGTTACAGAAAGAAATAGATGAAATAATGGCCATAGACGAGGGTGTCTTCGAAACATCTTCTCTTCTCCTAGAGCACACTTCTACTATTGACGACATGACATGTGTATGTAAAAGCTATGTGTTTTATTATTCATTTATGTTCTGCTTTGGTTTCTGATTATAGATGGTTAGCTCATGCTAACAGGAGGGTTTGTTAATACCGAGGGGCCCTCCTGTCTGTATATCTTAGCATTCACGAAACCATCTTGTAATCCGGACGCCAGTTTGTATTCTAATCGAAAATGCTGCTTGGTTATTTTCGAGAAACGGTCTTTGGTAAGTTTCGTTTCCCAAGGTTGAGCTTTTTTCTTCTGTAATTGCAAGTGTCCTCGTTAGTGCATGCCTTTCTTGTTAGATGGAGCCCTTCTCCCACCTGTCTGGTAGGGAGGATAGGCCAGACGACCTTGGGCAGTAGATAGCCTGTGCCCGGCTGCAGAATCGAAACTTATGTTCTGTACCCCCATTGTATTACGACACCTGCTAGTGTTTTTCCATAGTAGGTGGGTGTTGGACTTGACCCTTTTTGCAGGGTCATCCCTGAGCAGTGGGCCTTTGTGGACTTCGCAAAGTACATAATGTAATTTTATGCTTACGGGGTTCAGTCCCCCGACAGCCATCCCAGGAGGCTGGTCAGACTGGGCTCCGCTGCAGTGTAGTAATCAATAAATAATTTGGTTTGTATTCTCTACTGTCTGACCGACTCTTCACTTGTAGGAAGGCAGAGAAGGTGGTCGTGAGTGACCTGGTTGGCCCTTTTCGGGTCACTTCCTGCATAGATAAACTGGATCTTATGTCAGATCTTTCTAACATTTAGCTAGCTGCAGTGGGGCTTAACACAATATATCTCAAGTGCATCAAATTCACATGGCCATCACATGAAGCACTTGAATTGGACATGTGTGAGTTTGCACCATGGATGGAGAGGCAAGCCTCCTATCATCTCTCAAATGCGTTCACCTTGCAAACAGGTAGCGATGGCAAAGTCCATGACCCAGCTCACTAGCGCCATCAGCAGGCCAAGGAGAATCAGGAATATCCAGTCTTCACCCACTCTGGAGATCAGGAACTTCTGGAAGCGGACAGCACAGACTGGAAAAAAGGATAAAGATACAGTTAAGGACAGAAACGAAGCCGGTAGGTCACGAGAAAAGATAGAAGGACTCCCACAAAAACGATCATGGAATCTGCACCCGCACGAGAAGGAAACACACTGCAAACACTCTAACCCGTATATAAACTACATTTACAAGAAAGAAAGCCCAGACTCCGTGAAAAGATAGAAAGCATAATACATGTGCAGCAAAACAGACAGTATGCCAAACAAATCATCCACATACACTTAGCAGCCATCCCAAAAGTTGCACCTTCAAGAAGCACACAAAGAACTATGTAAAATATAAATGATGTCAATCAAACACACAGCAGCAACTACACCAAAAGAAAGCAAGCAAGTAGAGAACACAGATGTAATCTGTGAATCTAAACTAAAAGATTGACAGCACATTATCAAACTGCAACAACCACAGAAGCTAAAATTGGAGAAACACATTTCAGAACAGCAGCCCTAAAAGGATTATCATGTCAGAAAATATATCACACATTCGTACGACAACTTCACTTAAATCATTCCTGTAACAACATGAAACACCTACATACACAAAATGAATCACAAAAGAATGAATCATAAAGGAAAGAAGAAACATCAAGAGCAACCCTAACAATAACACATAGAAGAGAATAATCAGGCTCCACCCCTACCACTAGTTTTAGGTCACAGAAACTGCACCTATAAACCTCAAAAATTCCAAATACGCTCAGCAACATCTCTAGAAACTACACACACGAGAGAGAAAGTAGTTTCCAATAGCAATAAGCCTCAAAGCTATATTACCAGAGAAATTACATTATACAAACGCAACAACAACCATGAAGTGGCGTAGCTAGACCTACTGCCACCCAGGGCGGCCTCCAAGAGTGCCACACGGCAGGGCCGGCTTTAGGGCAGTGCGACTGGTGCGGCCGCACTGGGCGCTGACCTGTGGAGGAGGGCGCTGACCTCAGGGGGGGTGCTGTGTTTAGCAATAACATGATTGGAGAGATGAGGGGCACTTTTGCCTAGTGGTAGTGAGAGAATCCAGGTAGGCGGTCATAGGGTGTGGGGGTGCCAAAAATGATTGTCGCACTGGGTGCCACCAGTGCTAAAGCCGGCCCTGCCACCCGGTGCAGGTAAGAGCGGGGGGTGGGGGTGGGGGGTGAGGTGGTAGCGGCCGATGGACGACTTGTTCCGGGGGAGGGTGGTGGCCGACTTCTTCGGGGAAGGGGCAGCCGACGGACTACTTGTTCTCTGGGCCGGGGGGGCAGACGATGGCCGACTTATTCTTGGGGGCAGGGGGATGGTGGTAGTCTACGGACACGACTTGCTCACCTCCGTCGCCCCCAAAAAGAGTGCCACCCGGGGCAGCCAACAACCTCCCCCCAGACCCCTCTAGCTATGCCACTAAGAAAAAACTACATCTATCAGAATATCCTAAACACATACACTGCAAATGTCTCCGAAATCATTCACACCCATAAAACGCACATGAAACAAAATGGCATCCTCCCCATATTTAATCTAGAAAAGAGAAAACACAATCTCACCATAAAATGTACCAAAGAAATGTAGAACTACACATTCATTTAAGAACCAAAAACCCACAGGCCAACAGTGCAAATGTTTAATAAAGCAAATCCATTATCACACACTAATTACCTCAAATACACGTAAAAGATAAAGTGCACAAAGAATATTAACACTGAACCAACAGTAATAAGATCGCACTGCAACAACAAACAATGCACATTTAATGCAAAGCAACATTCAAAGAACCCATACCTGAAACACTTAAATCATTATTTGATATAACAAAAATGAATAGTACAAAATGCTTGAGAACAAAAAAGCTGGAAATGTTCAATCAATAATCCCTACAGGAAGATAAATAACAGAACAAAAATAGATCTTGCTGTTAACAGATTCTTGCCATATTAGTACATACTCCTAACAACAACCTGAACATGCAAACAACAAATGCTTAAAAACGTTCTATGCTGAATTCAAACAACTTCAGGAATACAGAATGCTAAAGGACAGCACCTGGTTCAACAATAAACCCCCTGCAGGACAATCTGGGGACGCCTTACAGGGTGTAAATCCCATTATGTGTCCGGGTTGAATAGAGTAAGCGGTGAAGACATTCAATGAAAGGCAAAAAAAATCCAACTTTTGTAATCGTTTTATTTCTTTATGTAAACATACAAAAATAACCCAGTACATGTGATCTTGTCAACACGTCCATTGAAGCACTAGTGATGAGCAATGAGTGGAATAGTAGCGCCCCTACGTAATGACGATTTGCGTAGAGTGGTCGCAACAGTGATAGTGCTCTGCAGTTTCTGATGAGAAGCATAAGTGAAGGAAAATGTGCTGAAGAGTTTACAAGATGCAGAAGGCGCTTCTTGTAACATAGTTCTCTTAAGGGATGCAGGAAAGTTTACAATACATGATTGCTTCACAATTTCCAACTTTATTTGATGTCAATGGTGGGGTATCAACTTCCATGCCAGCATTGCTATAGCTTGGTGGGTCCTCCAGTCTCCTCAGGTTCTGGATCTCAGTTTTGGAAGCGCTAAGATTAAGGTGATTATTCAATATTCACTCATTGGTAGCACAGAGACAGTAGTCGAGTCTTGCTCATTCGGGTTTTCCAGATTTAGGAAAATGTGTGTTATCATCGGTGTTGTAGCGAGTTAAGTTAAAGACTATATCCGGTTTGCTATGGGAGTTTATTGCTTGCTGTCATATTAAGGAGTGTTAATAGTTCTAAATGCTGAAATAGATTTTTAATTATGCTGCACTTTAAAATTAGCACTTTTATATCTCCATTAAATTGTCCGACACTACTTAAAAAACAATCCCCCACAATAGTCCCTCCCCTAAGATCTCTCTGAGGCATTTCAGAAATATCACCTGAAAGGACTCTGTCTACAGCAGATGATATATTGTGAAAGAGCTACGTCTGTTTCTCAACTCAAACAAATAAATCAATAAATAAATACATAAATGTCTTCTGTCCTCAAAGAGGGATCTGCCCAGGTGAAACAAATTCCCTTCAGGGGAATTTGACAAAATATGAGAGAAAAAATTATTGTGTGTCAAGAATTTCAAGGAGAAAAATATAGTGAAAGTAAGTTTCTATGGGTAAGTAAAGACTCACTATACCCAACTTCACATAAATGTAACTTGACGATATGTATATGTGTGTGTCTATATTAACACAACCAGTGACACTCCAAACTACTGAACTCTTAGAGACGGGTGCCTCCGACGTGAGAGTGGCCACACGATCCCTCTCATCACAGTTCCATAAGAACAATCTGGAGCACTCAATGGGTACAAAAACAAGTAATTTATTAAACATCCAGCAGACACGTTTCGGTGAAGTACCTTTCTCAGTGCTGTTTTAAACGAAGGATGTTAATTTCAAGTCCAAGAGGAATCTGCCCAGTTGAAACGAAGTCCCTTTAGGGGCGTTTGACAAAATATCAGAGAAAAAATATTGTGCGTCAAGAATATCAAGGACAAAAATATTATGAAAGTAAGTTTCTGTGGGTAAGCAAAGCCTCATTATACTTCACTCCACATATATGAACCTTGAGAGAGAGTGAGTGTGTGTGTATATTCACTGAAAAAAACAATAGTTACAGGGATGTTATAGTTAGGCTCAGAATATACACGCACAAAACCATAGAAATCCAGCAGCTATAGTGACCTGAGCCAACTATAACTTACGCACTCGCAATGCACTACTTATGACTTCATATATTACATCACTCATGACAAGGTCAGTGACATCACTGATGAAATCACGGATGACATCGCAAATGAAGGAAGAAAAAAGTGAATGAGAAAACCACAGACTAGTGGACGAAGTCTGGCTAAAACCCCTATAGTTAAAATCCAAAGGTCTAGACTAACACAAACTTTAAAAAGCCAATTGGTCTGACAATGGCTGCCAGCTTCTTGCCTTTGGTAAAGAAGACGAGAAGGAAAGAAACAAGGAAGGAAGGAAAGAAAGAAAGAAAGAAAGAAAGAAAGAAGGAAAAAAGGAAAGAAAGACGAAGGAAGGAACGAAAATGGGAAGGAAGGAAAAAGAAGGAAGGAAAGAATGAAAGAAACAAAGAGGGAAAAATGAGAGAAGGAAAGTAAAAAGGAAAGAAACAAGAAAGAAGTAAAGAAAGAAGAAAAGAAAGAAGAAAAGAAAGAAAGAGCAGAAAAGAAAGAAAGAGAAGAAAAGAAAGATAGAAAAAGGAAAAAAAACAGTAAAGAGGCAAGAAAGAAAGAAGGAAAGAAGGCAGGAAAGAAGAGGAAAGTACGAAAGGAAGCCTCAAGTAAATAATGAAAGAAAGAAAAACGGAAGGAAGGAAATAAAGATAGAAAGAAGGCATGGCAGACAGACAGAGTTGCAAAGATAGAGCACCCTCATGAGCTTCTATTCAGAGGTCATGTGAGCTGCTGGTGTGGTGTAAAAAAGCAGCAGTCTGATAAACAAAGACATTTATAAAAGCTTTGGTAGGACGTAGGAACTGATAAAGCTGGAATGTGCCCTGTGCTCACATCTGGTAAAAGCGCACTGCTATTACATCAGGTTCTACAAGCAAAGGCAACGCTAAAGTAATAAAATAAAAACAAAAAAACACTGCCAATGAAGGGAACTACCTTGTATACAGATGTGCTCCTTGTGAAAGAGCTAAATGCAGTCACTCACAGTGAAGTTAGCCTGTGGCTTAAGTTGCTTGACCCAATGCCCCATGCTGTATGCTGTAGTGGGATGAAGCAACATGTGGATGGCAAGAACAGATCAATGGGCGATCAGATGTGGCTGAAAACCCTTTTATGTAAGTATATTTTACATATAATTTAATTAAAAACAAAAGGTCTTGGCTAACACCAGACCTAAAAATAAAATGAGACACATGGGTTACAGGGAGAATAGGGATGGCTTTGCTGGTAATGAACTTTCGTCCCTATAGCCAGGATTTTATTTTTTGGGGGTTGGGGGGGCGGGTTACCCACTTAGAAAAAGACTCACAGCAGATAGGTAAATTTTTACCTGCATGTCCTGCAAAATGGGAGATGTCTGCCCATTGTGAGGAAATGGGCTAAGAATGTGGTTTGACAACCCAATTTAGATCTGCTTTGTGGTTATTTATTCTCCTAGCGAGCGGAGTACATACGAGGGTTTAGAGTGCTTGTTTCACTGTCATTTATATTGGCTAAATTGTATTTTCAACACAGTGCTTATTTTGAGCCGGTGGTTTCCGTTGCTCCGCACCAGCACTTTGTGAATTCCCTGCTATATTTTTTTTTTACCCGTGAGTGAACTTGTTTTCAAGTGTGAAATACATTGGTGTTTAATCTTTCTCACCATGTTTCATGCAGTGGGGAAAGTAAGGATCCAATGCAGTCCTCGTGTGACAAATATTTTTAGGTCTGCCTTGACAGTGCAGCTATCCGTGAGCCCTATGGTTATCAATTCTTTAACTTGTATATGGAATGGGCTTTGGATTCTTCCCAAATAGTATTTCCCTCTTACCTCATTCTACTGGCTGTTTGATGTTTCATTCCACCTCCTATGGAGTGCCGACATCACACTTCACAAGGGACTATTTTACATCTCAAAAGCAAACTGAAATGATACACATTCATTTTTGTCTATTTCATAGGTGCATTGCATACAGAAAACAACATTTGTGTTGTTTTTCCCACTGCAGCAGTGTGTTTTTTAATGTTTCAGTCAGGAATCAAAATGAAAGCCAGACTTGTTGGCACTGCTTGTTTCATTGTGGAAATTGGTTTTGAGTCTCTGTTCAATCCAATTCTGGCCTGCGGCACCCTTTGCAATCCCATTAACTGAAATGACACAGCTCTGCCAAAACCTTCCTTCTGAAATTAAATCCAACACAATTCCGCTGATGAAACTCAATCCGGGTCCATAAAATTGTCTGCTTTATGGCTAACGCACATGTCGTTGACAATGCATCTCCACCATGCTCCATAGCAGTCACTGCCATTCCACAACTGGAATTCACTCTGGAAATGTACCTCAATCTCTCCCAGCAGCCATACCTGGTCTTACGTAGGACCTAAGCATGCAACAGACACTGCACTTGAATCCTGCCATGCTGTTCCATTGTTCCGTACAGAGAGCCACGAACGATTCATGCCGTGCATGACAAACTTGCCCTGCAGCACCCCAAGCTCTTCCGTTGAGAGAACCCACAAACAGCTCTTCCAGTGTAGCTCCATTGTGAGCTGTAAGACATCTGCCACTCTAAAGCTGAACCACTACACATCTCCACATGTACACCTGGGACCTGGTCACAAGACCTATTGCTACGGCGGTACTGGAAACCACACACACCGCGGAACTCCACCACTGCGGTTTCGACCCGAGACACATACAGCTATGCCAAAGCACTTCAATACTGCCCTAGGCAGCCATCAGTATCCCAATAGTGGCAACCAAACACTGATCTGTAAAACTCTGCTTTAATAATCAAGTTCCTTCATTTATAAATGCATCAATGAGATTTTTGGGTATGGCTTACACCCTTTTGAGATCTAATTGCTACTTTAGAAAGAACCTTCTCTTGACGGTTTTTCTGTTTTTAACCATGATCAAATGCATTTCTTAAGCATATTTATTGTAATCATTTTTTATTAATACAATAAAGCACATTTATAAAAATAAAAAAAATAAAAAATACTGATCTGCAACCGTTCTACTTTTTCAGAGCTTAGAGTAGACCCAAGCAGATCTTCTTGGGTGCCGCAAACCTGCCCTTTGGGATTGCCTCACACTCCAGTACCTCAAACCATTTAAGGGTCTTTCAATGACGCACACACCCAGATAGAAACCATCAACATCTCGCACTAACAAGCCAAACAGGATCTTCAACCTCTTCTATCTTCTACCAGAGGGCAGAAAGGTTGTATGCAACTGGACGCGATGTTATCTTTTTTCTGGCGCCTCCACTCCATGGGATGAGCCTGTTTCCCAATGATGTTTGTAAGTCCTGAAGAGTTGAATGCCTGAATGCTGATCCAAATGATTATATTGGCCTCTAGACTTGAAGTGGTTTGTAATACTCAAGCTGTGCCCCAATGAAATAAGACTGACTGTGCAGGAGACCTGGAGGGAGGGAAACTAGACTGATGAGGAGAATCTGGAATTGTGTAATGAAGATTATCAGTTACTAATCAGAGCAGTTCCCTTTCTGTATCACACATCTCGAGTTTCCTCTCCCTTGTCCTGCTCCAGTCCTCTTATCTTCTATTTCTGTCTCTCTCTTTCACCCTTTATCTTCCCACTTTTATTACTGCTCTTCTCTGTTCCAAGGTCCCATCTCCACCAAAGTCATTCAAACATTGTCCGAAGATTACACTGAAAATAAACGGTTGTTCGATACCTTTCATCATCGACAGTGGTGCTTTGATAAACATGCCTGAGGAGAAATATAAAGAACGGTCTCCATTACCGCAATTTACGCCGTCGAAAACTGAAGTGTATACATGGGCTGCATTGATGCCCTTAAAAAGTCAAGGTTCATTTGTAGCAATGATGAAACGCAAGAAAAAGAAGGTAAAAGCACCCATCCATGTGCTTCAAGGTACAGCGTCAAGTGTCTGTCTACTTAGTTTCAGCACAGCAGCTGATATGGGACTGATTTACGTAAACTAAAACATGAATGCTCACCATGACATAGTAAGTCAATTCCCTTCATTGTTTCATGGTTTAGGAAAGCTTAAGACTATGAAAGTAAAGCTGCATATTAATGAGGATGTCCGTCCTGTTGCTCAAAGATATAGACAAGTTGCTTTTCATTTACAAGGTGCTGTTGAAAAAGAACTTGAATCGTTACTTAAGTCTGATATCATTGAGCGGTCTACGGGTCCCACACAATGGGTTTCTCCCTTAGTGGTAGTACCCAAAAAAGGACAGTGAAGGAGCTGTACGCATATGCATTGACAAGCGTCAGGCAAACAAGGCCATTGAACGAAAACAACATCCAGGTCCACACACTGCTGACATGATAACGCAATTAAATGGTGCAAAGGTCCTCTCTCGCCTTGATTTGAATAAAGGTTATCATCAGTTGGAACTCGAAGAAAATTGCAGGTACCTTTTCTACACATGTTGGTCTGTTTCAATACAAAAGACTAAGTTTTGGTATGTCATCAGCTGCAGAACTTTTTCAAGATGTCATTCGATGTATCTTACAGCCAGTTATGAATGTGTTCAATTATAGCGATGACATTGTTTTTTGGAGCTACAAAAAAGAGCATGATAAAATTCTCACACAAGTATGTTGCTTACTTGTGGATGCAAGTTTGACTATGAATGCAGATAAATGTGAGTTCCACAAGACAAAGTTAAAATTCTTTGGCCATATCTTTTCTGATGGGGGTATGACACCTGATCCTGCTCAAGTACAAGCACTCTCAAATGCTGATACCCCACAAGATGTTTCTAGGGTGAGTTCATTTCTTGGCATGCATGGCCAGCTACTATTCCAGATACATACGAGATGTTTCCAATGTAAATGCTCCATTGAGAGAATTGACGAAAAAGACTTTCATTTCATTGGTCAAATGAACATGAGAAAAGTAAAAAAAAAAAAAAATCAAACAAGCCATTTAGAATTCTACAGAAATGACAGATTTCAATTTGAAGCTTCATACAGAGTATGCCAATGATGCTAGCCCAGTTGGGTTAGGCCCCATCCTTGCACAGCAGACATCCGAATGCTTGAAGGCATATTGTGGCATATGCAAGTACGAGTTTGTCCTAAACAGAATGTGCGTATATGCACAACCTTGAAAAAGAAAGTTGAGCCGTGGTATGTGCTTGTGAACATTTCCATGTATTCCGGTACAGAAAGCTGTTTACGCCGGTAACTGATCATCAAGCTTTACTAACTATATTTGGCAATCCAAAGGCCAAGATGCCTCCTCACATTGAACAATGGGGACTACGACTACAAGAGTGCACTTATAACATTGTGCATTGTTCAGGGAAGGATCAGAACCCTGCTGGTTACATTTCCAGAGTACCTATACAATGTCATGGTACTCCATTTAAGATGGCTGAAGCCTATATCAATTTCATTATAAAATCAAACCCACTAGCTGCCATTTCGTTAGACCACATCATCACTGCCGGGAGCCATGATAGTGACGTGCTAAAGTTTTTTTTTTAAACTTTATTTATTTGCATTTTCAAAATAAAACGTTTACAAAAAAGAAAACAGTAGGTCAAAATTATAGCATAAACATTCTACGGTGAGCAAACGAGTCAAATGGCTTATAATAGGTATATCTCTGTTATCTAATATACAGATAGCATGGGTCATGACATACATCCACACATACAGTGTTTGCTTTGAGGTCACAGCAATTGTCGCGACCATTTAGCTGCTACATCTACAGTTAGCATTACTTATGCCACATATGAAGGATTGAGGTACTGCACAGGTTATGCCCCTAGGCCCTACGGTGTCTGTGGTGTCTGCATAGGCGTAGCATTTAGCTCTTGCAACCGTTGTAGGTACAACAACAAAGGTTGCCAAATATCTACCGGTCTAGAGGCAGGCGGCTGTAGTTGGGCATACCCATCACTGGTGGTGTTGCAATATGTCATGCTGTGCAACCATGTGTGGAGTGTAGGGCCAGCTTTACATGCCCACTTAAGGGCCACTTCGCGTTTAGCAAGCAGGAGAGCCATCGCTACAAAACGACGCCGGGATCTAGAGAGGTCATGGACCTACCCCAGTAGAGCAAGGAGGGGTGATGGCGTTATTTCCACCTCAACCATCTTAGATATCTCTCGGAAAATTAATTTCCAATAGTCCTCTATTTTAAGGCACGTCCACGTCATGTGCGCAAAGTCCGCATTCGGGGCACTGCATCTCGGGCAGGCGTCCGAACGCGCGGGGTCAATGCGATGTAACTTGTTAGGGGTGATATATACACGCCGCAGGAACTTAAACTGCAACAGTTTATGGCGGTGATTCGGCGACACTTTTCGCGTTTGTGCGCAGCAGCGATACCATTGGAGGTCAGTTAAGGGGTGTCCAAGATCGCCCTCCCATGCAGCCCTCACCGCTGCATCTCTACTCGGGAGCCGCGCTATCGCCCCCTTGTACAGTTTGGCAACCAGGTGGTTCCCATCCCCGCCACTAATGACCCCGGTCAGGAGAGGAAATTCAGTGGGCGCCAAGGGATAGCTCTCCATGCATGCACGGAGCGCCGTTTGTACGCGCAGAAGCACAAAGTGGTCCAGAGTCGTAGCCTCCCGGAGGCGAGGATCTTCAGTGCGCGAGAATATGTGCCCCCCAGGGAACAAGTCTCCAAAGGTAAGCAGCTGGAATTTGGACAGTGTTCGTTTGACTAGCGTCTCCTGCAGGATGGGTATCCAACTGTTACCGGCCAGGGGCAGAGCGTGGGAGTACAATGCACTCATACCAGTCACCCTCGCCAGATTAAGCCAGGCCCAACTCGTGGTGGACAGTGTTTGGATGTCCCGCGGGGAAGCCACGCGGCAGCAGTGTGTTGAGTGGGGCCGGAAATGCCAAGTCCGCCTCAGGCCGATAGTATGGGATCCGAATATCCGTGTTATACCAGTGTCGAGCAAAACTCGCCTGGGCAACCAGGTAATAAATTTGCAGGTTCGGAACGCCAAATCCACCTCTCTTGTAAGGCAATACCAAGGTGTCCCATCCAACCCGGGGCTGCCTGCCACCCCACACTAGTGACGTGCTAAAGTTGAAAGATATAATCACACATCAGTCATGGAACCAACACCGTCGATCTCTCACCAGTGATGGTGAATATCAAAAATACAAAAAATGTCAAAGATGAACTGTCTATAACTCAGAAAGGAGTTAAATTGCGAGGGTCGAGAATCCTGGTTCCGGAAAGTCTGCGGCCGAAAATGATTGAAGTGGCCGACGAAGGACATTGTGGAATAGTTGCAACAAAACAAGCTCTCCAAGACAGAGTCTGGTTTCCGTATCTCGATGAGCAGGTTGAAAAGGAATTAAAGGCCTATCATCTCTGCAACTGCCTTTCTACTGAAGTTACTCAAAACACCGTAAGCATGTCAGAACTCCCGAAGCAAGCCTGGGAGAGTGTAGCCATTGACTTTTTCAGTCCACTTGACAATGGACATCACCTGATGGTGATTGTGGATGAATATTCACGATTTCCACTAATTGAGGATCTCTCATCTACCACTCAAGACCGAGTCACAGAGAGACTAGATTGCATCTTTGCAACATAGGGTGTTCCAGGCATAATGAAATCTGACAATGGCCCGCAGTTTAACAGTTGTGTTTCGAAAGATTTCTTAGAGCATCTGAATATAAAGCATTAGAACAGCGCACCTCTGTGGCCGCAGGCCAATGGACTTGTTGAGCGCTTTATTAGTATGCTATAGAAAGTAGTTGAGCGTCCTACTCTTCAAAAGCTTGATTTAAAAACTGTGTTAAATTCTACCTTAAGAGCTTATCATTCAACACCTCACTCGACCACAGGTAAATGTCCTGCAACATTGATGTTTGGGAGAGTAATGACAGCCAAGATCCCTCAGAGAGAGAAAGACGAGAACACAACTTGGGAGAAGGACTTGGGTCATAAACAAAAGATGAAAGCATATGCTGACAAAAGATGACATATGAAGAACATCGTCTTTAAGGGATGAGATTGAGTGCTTGTACGCCAGATGCGGAAAAGAAAATCTGATGCTCCATTTGATGCACAACCTTTTCAAGTGGGGTCTACCAAGGGGCACAAGGTGACTGCCCAGTGCCCTGGGGAGTCTGTTACCAGAGACTCTTCTCACTTTCAGTGTTTAACTCCTCGTTCTTCAGATCTACATGTTGAAGGAGAGACTGTGTCTGACTCACCAGTGACTGCTGTTGCCTCTCCATCATCAACACAGATCCTGGACATTGATGGTGACAGTTCCCAGCTTCCAATTACAAGATCAGGTCGAACAATTAAAGTGCCTAAAAGATTGATTGATGAGATGTAAATATATATATATTAAAAAATTAATTTTTAATTAAACAGAGGGGGAGAATTAGTGACTTGCGAGTTAGCAATGATGGAACACTTTAGGTTCCTGATGGACTCCGCAGAGCTGTGACATAAGTTTCAGAGCAGAATGCAAAGAAGGCTGATTAAGAATGTTGAGTTTGCTGTTACACGCAGAAGAATAAAGATGTGTAATACTAAGCTCCATGTGTGGTGTAGTCATTGGCGAGTACCCAGACGGGGACGACGCTACACCATCAATCTTTTTTCATTCTTCTCTTCCTTTCTCTGCTCCCCTCTCCCTTTCAGTCAGTCTTAGCTCTCTTGCCCCTTGTCTTCTGCCCCTCCACTAACTATCCACTCTCTGCACCGGTCTCTTTACATGAATCCAGAGTTGGTCCCATGCAGGGTAGTAATCCTTCCTTCTTTCCTATCTATGCATCTGTCACCTCTCATCGTCGGCCGTGGATCCACCTGCCTGTGTGCATGAGTGTGCGTGAGAGAATAGCTATGGGTGAGTTAGTGTATAACTGTGTGTGACTGTGTGCCTTTGTGCACAGCGGACTTAGTGCTAGTTCTTAGCAGTCTCTGTGGCAGAGTGTGCCACTGAACATAAGAGTGGGCGTGTGTTAGTTCACTGTTGCACACGCTTCAGGAAACCACGAGTTGATAGCTCACGAAGACTCCCATAGTGTTGGTGGAGAAAGTAAAAAGTCTTCGTGTGAAATTTCCCCGCACCAATTTTAGTTGGAGCCAACACATGGCCCTTTTTTCTAGCACACACTTCAAATTTTGCTTCTGGGCTTCCAAGGGCCTGGCGAAGGGCTTCTAATGATGGCACATGACTTGGGTGGCATGGTGTGCACAACAATGAAGAACAGGGATGCGGCCTGGGTCATTACAGTGGCTGAGATTTATTCAAGCATTCCATCCATCACTTTTTTGTATATATCAGTGCTACACTTTAAGTGGGACGGGTGTGCCCAGATGTGGGTTCCGTGCGCACTGTGCCACTTGTACCAAGCAATATCCATCTGATGAGCCCTAATAAGGGACAAAATGGGTCCTGAGTTTGTTTGTGCTCTGGTTCAGGCAGGACCTGGCCTAGCTCTTTGGGCTGGACTGTTCCTATTGGAGCAGGGTAAGACTGATTTGCATATGGCTGGCTCCAAACTGAAGTGGCTTGGTGTGCAAAATATGTATGGATTCGGAAGCAGACCAGAGTTATTACCAGTGGCTGAGATTAATTCAAGCATTCTATCCATCACTTTTTTTTTATACTTCAGCATGACTTGGGCTGGTAAATCTTCATACTACCTTGACCACAGTGGTGATGGCACAAGGAATGAGCAGGTCCAGATGCCTGTGGATGGCACAGTTCCAACCAATAGACCTGAGGCATGTGGCTCTACGGTCACTGAATTAGTAGGCCACAGTGTTCATAGGTCAGAGAACTCTTTTTAGAAAGACACTGGTGCAGTCGGAAGGGGGCATTTTGCTAGGAAACAACCCCTTCCAGTTTTGGAAACGTGTATCGTGATCAAATGTTGTATTGTGTTTATAGAATGGAATGCCCACATTTTATACAGTAACATGCACTGCTTTGTTCAAGAGAGGCAGTGTATGACAGGTTTCTTCTGTAATTTTAAGGAATGTTACCTTTTATGCTCAAATAAGAGAAAGACGTGTTAATTAGAACCTTGGAATGTTGAGAGCTCCATCGAAGACAATGAAGTGGCTTAGGGCTAACAATGACTGGCATAAGCCCGGAGCTCCAACATTGTAAAGTTTGTCTTTCTGTTTCTCACTTTTTAATTTAGAACATTCAACCCTCATGTGTGGTATGTTCTAATAGCCTTATAGCCCTTCTTTCTGCCTTGGGCTATACCAGTTGTTAAAGGCCCTCTACCTCATTATGGCCTGTACTCAGGCGTATAACCCGGGATCAGGGCCTTTAACAACTTGTATAGCCTCCTCGGCAGCAGGCTATGAGCTATGTTGTTTTGTTTAATTTTGGAGGCTGTTGTAGTCAGTAAGTAGAAGGATGGAAATTTTTTTTTATCCTGGAATAAACAGGATTGAAAAAAAAAAAAAAAGCATGCACGGGGTTGTGGTTCAGTGCATGAATGCATCCACTCCAGGCATCTGTGTTTGACCCCATGGCCGCAAGTTTTAAATCTTGGCAGGTCCACTCAGCCTTTCATCCTTCCAGCTTTAGTACAATAATATGAGCAGTATTGAACTGGCTATACATCTGTTATCTGTCAATAGCACCAAGAGCCTTCTTTGTCTCTTTGTGAGTGAATGAGCGCTCTACTTATGTTATGTTATTCAGCTATGGGATGGAAGGTGCCCCGAAATGAACGTATGTCCTCTCTGTCTTCCATAATGGAAATTCATTTTGCTCCAGTAATGGAAAGAACTCAGTGTTGCTTTTATTAAGTATTGAAAATCAATGTAAGCTGTTGTAGTTGGCAATGAATGTGCCCGTTTACGCCTTGGAATAGAAAGGAATGGTGCTATTTTAATCAGCACTGAAATGTGACAAGTTCTTTTTCATTCTGTAAAATGTACACTGTATCAATTCTGAAATGGAACAAGTTCGGTTTCAATCAGTAATGGGAAGGAATGTACACTGCATTAGTCAATTCTGGAAAGGAACACGATATATATACCGGACGAAGATGGTTTAATAATTTGCAGTACTCCATCAATTGTTTGAAATGTTATGGGGGGGCTTCAAGATAGGTGCCACAACAATACCATCATTTTCATGTGAACCTCCCCCCCCCCCCCAAACACTCCTGTCCCTAACATTAACTTTTCATATTTCTAGGTTTGCCGCTCTATTGGGTCAGGGGCAGCAAGAGAATCAAAGGAGTTAAATTCTGTACAGTGAAGTTCTACTTCCTGATTGGTGTATAGCACTTCCTCTTGGGAAGTGTAACCAACCTTTCTTACCTCAGGACCATGGTACCCAGGCCTCCCTGAGAGTCAATGGCTCTTCACCCCCTCGCATGGCTCGCATCTCTCGAAACCATTGCTTAATTTGAGCCAGTGGTATCCGGTGCTTGGCACCGGCACTTAATTGTCAACACCGGCACTTATGAAAGCTGCCACATGGTGGCGCTGTTTGTATAATTTAGAGATAAGCAGGACAGCAATCGTTTATAATAATAATAATAATACAGACACTTATAAAGCGCGACAGCTACCTCAAGCAGAGGTGTCCCGGCGCAAAGCGATCAACAGTATGCAGCTGTGAAACCAGTGAGCAAGCCACAGATCCATTATTCTGCCCTAAAGAGCCAGGTCTTAACTTTTTTCCTGAAAAGAGGCTCTGCCTCTATGTTACGCAAGTCATCTGGCAGGGAGTTCCACAATTTTGTAGCTCCAACCGTGAAGGATCTGCCTCCCAGGCGGACCTTGTTAAAACGAGGTATGCAGAGCAGGCTTTTTGAACTAGACCTTAGCGATCTCGTCTGCTTATAGCCACGTAGTCTTGATTTCAGGTAACTGGGGCAGTTACCGTGGGTAGCTCGGAAAGCCAACGTCAGCACCTTAAATTCGATTCTTTTAGCAACTGGTAACCAGTGAAGTTCTTTTAAGTGCGGAGAGACATGATGTCGGAAAGGGACTCGCCTAATCAGCCTCGCAGCCGCGTTCTGGACCATCTGGAGACGTCTGATCAGATACTTAGGTAGGCCCAGATAGAGGCTGTTGGCATAGTCCAGCCTGGAAGTTACCATTGCGTGGACGGTAATTTTACGACATGTTTCTGGCAGCAAATGTAGAAATTTGCGCAGATTTCTGAGTTTACTGAAACAGGTGGCTGTCACCTGTCGTATCGGAGCCGAAAATGACAAGTCAGGCTCCCACTTCACCCCAAGATTTTTTAAGCTGTCTGCAGGGGACGGAGGCGCGCCCATTTCCGCAGGCCACCAGAGATCCGGTGCTGGAGGTGACTTTTTCCCAAAAAACATCACCTCCGTCTTTCCTGCGTTGAGCTTCAGTTTGTTGTTGTTCATCCACAACGCAATATCTCTTAGACAACCTTTGAAGCTCCTGAAGGAGTCCTCAGACTGCTCTTTGTAAGAGAAGACCAGCTGGGTGTCAACAGCGTATGATATCGCTTTTACCCCCCAGCTGGCTACAGGAGAGAACAGCGGGCCAAGTACAGGTTAAACAGGAGAGGGCTCAACGCTGACCCCTGAGGGACTCCACACCATAGTGGTTTTGGCTTTGACACAAATGGCTGTAGTGAGACCTTCTGTGAGCGATTGCTTAAGTAGCAGTTAAGCCAGGCCAGCACCGTGCCCCCTATGCCCTGCTCCTGCAGTCTCTGAGACATCAGGGTATGGTCAACCGTGTCGAATGCCGCCGATAGATCCAGGAGCACCAGCATAGCAGATGCCCCTGAATCCACTGCCAGTCTCACTGACTCAGCCACCTCCAAGAGTGCCGCCTCAGTACTGAAACCCGATCTAAAGCCCGATTGGGTATCATGCAAGCTACCTTTATTCTCAATGAATTTAGTCAGTTGCCGCTGCACCAGTTTTTCCAGCATCTTGCCTGGAGCAGGTAGCAATGAAATAGGCCTATAGTTGTTTAGATCCCCGGGATCTCCATTTGGTTTTTTCCTCAGGGGAAGGAGTGTGGCATGTTTCCATATAATCAGGAAAAATGCCAGACGTCAGGGATAAGTTCCAGATGTGCAACAGCACCTGTTTAACAGAGTGTGTCATGGCTTTCCATAGTTTCGGGGGGCATGGGTCGTCTGGAGCTCCAGACTTACACCCCTGGATTTCCGCCACCACTTCCTGCATTGGAATCGGGCTAAAATTTGTAAATGTAAGTGAGGGATCATATGCGCCTTCCACCTTTGTCAGATTCTACTGTTTCTTGAATCTTAGAGAAAGTTTGGTAAACCTTCGTGATTTTGTTGTCAAAGAAATCAGAGATGTTATCGCACAGAGAGATAGAAGGTTGTACACCGGTCTCTAATGCTTTTGGCTTGAAAAAGGAGTTGACCACCTTAAATACCTCTTTAGTAGAGTTTTCAGCTTTGAGTATGCAACTAGCTATATAGTCCCTCCTGGCAGCTCTGACTAATTTGTGCAGGTCTTTCAATGCATTTTTATAGATAGTTTTGGCTGCCTCACAATAGTTTGCCCTCCACTGTCGTTCCAGGCCTTTACACCTGCTCTTGACCGCTCTAAGGGTGTCCGAAAACCAAGGGGCTGAAGGGGAGAGCCTTGCTGACCTCGCGGCTCTCGCCGGGGCTAAGGATTCGACAGCTGTAGCAATCCAATGATCAAGGGCCCGAGAATCCTCATTAGGATCGGACGAGAGAGTAGGTTGACTTGCTTTTAAGATGGGGGCCAAGGAAGCTTCTGATAAGTTTTTCCAGTTTCTTTTAATAAAGAGTTCGCTGCCTCGATTATGGCCGGATTTCTCGATGTTGAAGGAGAAAGGGATCAAATAGTGATTGGACCAGACCAGTACAATAGGGGCCTCTATGCGAAGAGACTCCAAGTTAGAGAACACCAGATCAAGAGTGTGTCCTGCCTCGTGGGTGGGGGTGGTAACATATTGCATTAAATTGGCCCCCGCGAGGGATAGCACTAACTGGGTTGCCTGTGATCCAGCGCTTACAATAAAAATAATTTCTCCTAATATGCTTTGGTCATCCAGGTGCAATTATTTCTCCAAAAACACACACACTATATCCATATGACGGTGGGGCCCATAACACCGCATATACATTCACTTACTCATTTATTTCCCTGGATGTTCCTCCGACATGAAACCTAGGAGAAAAACGATTCGCTGGAAGGAGACGGGATACCTCTTTTATAATAATACAATAATTCTCATTTACTTTTAAGGTATTCCGCTCATTGGTCGATGGACCA
Source organism: Calotriton arnoldi (assembly GCA_963921515.1). Lineage (NCBI taxonomy): Eukaryota > Metazoa > Chordata > Amphibia > Caudata > Salamandridae > Calotriton > Calotriton arnoldi. The sequence continues at coordinate 1,084,745 of CAWUFW010003485.1, read as the reverse complement.
ACTAGTAGGAATCAGTTGATGGTGATTAAGACCAGCTCAATCACAATGAACTCTTTTACCAATTCATTATTAATCATTATGCTAAAGAAAATCACTGAGTCATTTGTTTAAAGAATAATAAAGTTTATATAAAGTTTTGAATGCAGGAAATTCGAGATTAATTTATTATTCAGATCATTGCGTTTATCATCAATATAAGAATAGTTGTAAATTGCATGACACTTTTATTAGACGGAAAATGAGGTTATCATACTAAGAACTCTATAGATCAATCTATCTATCTCTCGGGAAACCCTAATAATTCTAATATAAATCTTATCAAATGCTAGTTCTCCTAAAGCAGCATCTTATACTCAACTGGAAAAGGAAAATCACAGCAGCAGCATCAGCTCGTCAGCATCAGCAACCGCAAACTCTCCCATCTACAGCATCTAACTTCTTCAGCATCTCCCGCAGCATCCCGCAGCATTCTAACCCCTCCCACCAAGAGTAGGTCTTCTTATACCCTAATTCTAGCTTACAGCATAAAATGTTTCTTCTTACATGGCGCGATTCATTCTCATTGGTCGAAAACTCAGGTCCCTATACATTTTAATCAAACTTCCTGGTCTTAACCAGTTCCGTGAGGAATGTCCATGCAAGCATCGTTTCCCACAGTTCATGCACTTGCTCATCCGTTTCGATCAGTCCAAATTGTTTCTTTTTCTGCAACAATTTGTACAATAGAGTTCTTTCTATTGATTCAACCAGGCTTCTCACGCTTCTTGCTGATCATCTTGGCACACATCTGCTCAGAAGGGTCACAGCAGCCTTGACCATACTTTCATCTTAGCCTCCCGGCACCAGCACGTGATCATCCCTTTGCAACAGCCTCTCTCCTCTATCACATGGTCGCATCCGCTCATGCGCACTCTAGTATCTCGCGGCCATTTTATATTGCTGCTCGGCAGGCCTAAGCGCACTATTTCTAAAGAAAACAAAATGTTATTAAAACAATGAAATATAAACCCTTTTCGTTTCCCTCCCATCTTTCTACGTACCCCAATTAGGTATTACCTAGCAGAAGCAACATATAAATCTGTCCCTTACTTACCATCGCTTTATTTTGCAACCACACGTTTTATTCAAAGCACAAATCATGCATTTTATTATTATTTTAGTACGCAAAATATTATGTTATGTTAGAAACGTAAACAATTATTAGTTCATTACTTCGCACATTAAACTGCGTGTTATCCTTAACCCTTTACATACATTGTTGGTTATTTACTTGAACGAACATGTTTATTAATATTATACGAAAATATTAGGAGGTTAAAATTTTTATATTTACCCTGCTCCATCAACTCCCCCTTTGGTGATTTTTAACATCACCACAAAAACCCAAGTTATACAATTTTCTCAGACAGCATATATCTTTTATCCATTTGCTTTTGTTAGTTTTATACTTCTGTATCGCTTTCAACTTGTCTCTTTGTTTTCTTGTACATGTTCTCTTTTATTTCTTCTAACTCTATTTCACCTATTTCTCTCTCTCTCTCCTTGTTTATCATGTTTTCTTTTTCTATCTTATTCTGCTTTCTTCTTCTCTTTATACATGTTACTGCAAGCTTCAATACTAATATTATTATTATTATCATGGTTGCTATTATTATAACTTTTCCTATTATTAATCCACTCATTCTTGTTAACCAATTCGTTACAGAAGAAAACCCTTTACCAAGTTTTCCCCAAACACTTTCAACCTCCAGTGGAACTAGTTCTTTGTGCAAATTTGTAATATTTGTTATATACTTCTGTATATTTTCGCTTTTATCAGGAATGTAAGTGCAACAATGTTGGACTTTCAACATTCCACAGACTCCGCCCTCTTTTGCCAAAAGAATGTCAAGGGCAAGACGATTTTGCATCACCATAGCTCTCATGGCAACCATCTCGGTATTTACCATTAAGAACCCTCCAGCAGTATTTGTAGATAAACGATCTACTACTGTGGATAATTTCCGAATTCTGAATGCATTCAAAGATATTCCCACTGCTGGTATCAATGCACCAAAGATATCACCTACTATTTCTGAAAAACTTTCCCTTTTTCTACGTGTAAAGGTATTTATCATTTTGTGTGTTCCTTTTTCTTTTCTATCCACATGAAAAATCTTTGGAAAGACCAGGCCTAAATAACATGATCCATACCAATGGTCCGGCAACCTATAATAAGCCCTATTCCCACAAACGTAATAAATCCCTGGAAATATTGGATCTTTTCCCCCTTTGAATCCCCATCCACCTATAATTTGGTAATTGTCATGGCAATTACTGGAACCCACAAAATAATTGTCATATCTTGTCTTATTTCTTCTAATGCACAACCTTCCCTGTTGGGGCCAATCCAGAGTCATAGCTGCATTTGTCTTTTTCTTGTCATGATGGTCTTCCTCAAACGCCCAAAGAGGTGTTTTTGTCTCTTCTATCACTTTTCTTTCAAATTTCACTCTTCTCTCCTCGACCATTTCTAGAAATACCTTTTCTTCCTTCTTTAACTCACAGGTAAGGTTGTACCTAAATATATTATCTAATGTTAAAATCTTATCTTCTAAGAAATATTCACCAAACGTCTTTCCCTCTTTTATTTTGTTAAGCTCGGGAACTACAGAAACCTTTGCAAAAATCCTATCTACATCAGTGTAATAATATTCTAATCTTCCTGTTTTATAAAATAAACTTGCTAATACACTACATGTTATTCCATACGTCAAAGGGAGGTGATGATAAGTCACACCCTCTGCTACAGATGCAGGCAACTGCATACAAACATAGCAATCCCTTACATCCATTGTTTCTACGTACTCATACAGTAATTTAGTAAACACATTCTTTGAAAAATCTGTTATTGATTTGTCCTTATGTAATTCTGCACTGCTCCTTAAAATAATTGGCTCTTGAGTGTTAGCTCCTTTTTCTCTCCCAGTATTATTAGACTTTTCCACTACCGCTAAACTAATTGGAATAGTTATTGCTAAAACTACCCATACTGTTATTAATAAACCTGTACAAAAACAGCACATTTTGCACCATCTACTTAAAAACTCACATCTACATTTTCTATCTCTAATATTCTCCATTTTGTACTTGTTTTCTAGAAAATTGTGTCACTACACCTCAGAAATGACTTGCTTGCCACTCTGTACTTTCAATATTTTGTCTTTACTTGGTTCTTTCTTTTAATTCTTTCTCAGAATTCTTTCTTTGTCACATCCGGTATAGTTGTCAGTTCAGTGTTTTGTCAAATCCGGTAAACTATCTACAGAAACCTCTTCAGGTTTGTTGCTTCAGATTTGTTGCACTTCACTTTCTCCCATCAGGTTTCTTTGTTCTGGGTTTTCGTGAGTGTTCAATTCTTCTTTGTGACTAGTCAGAGCACGATACAACCATTCAGGCGATCTGTACTTCTGATTCACTTTCTTTATTCTTTTTGTTTTCTGCAAGTGTTTACCACCTTGTTTTCCTTGCTCCTTTTGACTTGTTATTTCATTCACTTGTTCAGCACTTTTTCCATCCAATTTTACGATTCTGTATCTTAATTTTCTTACTTCGTCGGGCCAATTGTCTCCTTTTCTTGGCCTTTTTGCTTCACTTCCTTTTTCCTCTCTTTCTGTTTTCCAATTTCTTTTTCTTGTCTCTAGTTTTTCATTTCTTTCTTCTCCACTTTCTTCTGATTCTGTTTCAATCTTTTCGTTATTTCCTCTTATCTTGAAGCTTATGATTTCGCTTATCAGCTACTTGTGGTTCTTTTCTTATCTTCCTTCATTCACCTACTTCTGTCCCTCCTCGAGGTTCTTCCGATTTTGTGTCAATTTCTCTATCTGCTTCTAAATTTCCCTGTTCTTGTGTTTGACTATCTGTCCCTACTGCTCCTCGGGGTTTTTCCGATTTTTCTAACTTTTGGTCTGAAACTCTCCCTTCTTCATCTATTAATATTATCTTTGAAGGAATTTTACCACAACTTGTACTTGGTTGTTCACTATCACTGTTTTCTGGCTCAGTTTCTTCTCTTATGCTCTCAAAATTCCACTTTGTTTTTGAAATTTCTTCTCCTTCTGAATGTTCTGTATCAGATTCCGAACTAGTATCAGATATTTCCAGATGTCGACTTACAGGTCGATCTTCAAATTCTGGAACCTCAGCTATTTCTTCTATTTCTTCTTCTTCTTCTATCGTTTCACTTATAGTTGGGTCTCCCAGATGTCGACTTACAGGTCGATCTTCAAGTTCTGGCACCCTGTTTGTCTCCTCTTCTCTTTCTGATGCTGAACTGTTATCTGATATTTCCAGATGCCGACTCACAGGTCGATCTTTAGGTTCTGGAACTCTGATGGTGTGGCTGGCATGTACCCAGTGTTTCACTCCTGCACACTTAACTGCGGTGGTTGTCACTAGGATCACTTGTCGTGGTTCGTCCCAGCGAGGAACCAAACAGTTTCTTCTCCGGTGGACTTTTATTCGAACCCAATCTCCTGGATTCAAGTCGTGTGCTGGTTTTCTTTCAAGAGTGGTCGCATCCGGTCCAACCTGATGAAACACAGAACGCACCACATCAGCTAATCCTTTGCAATAATCCAGTACTAGATCATCAGTTATAGTCAGTAGCTTGTTGACAGGTACTTGTGCTTGTCTCATTGCTCGTCCCATGATTATTTCATGTGGACTGAGTCCAGTCTTCCTTTCCGGAATACTTCTGATTGTCATCAGAACCAATGGCAAAGCATCTGGCCATTTCAGTCCTGTAGCTTGACACATTTTTCCTAACCTGTTTTTGATTGTTCCATTCACTTGCTCTACTATTCCAGAAGCCTCTGGTCTGTATGCACAATGCAGTTTCTGTTTAATACTAAGGGCTTCACAAATCAGTTTAACTAATTCGTTTTGGAAATGTGTTCCTCTATCTGTTTCAATCGTGACTGGAAAACCATACCTCGGAATGAATTCTCGCAGCAAAAGTTTTGCTACTGTGATACTGTCATTCCTTCTTGTTGGATATGCCTCCACCCAACGGGAAAACAAACAGACGACCACTAAAACATACCTCAATCTGCTGCAAGGTGGCATTTCTATGAAATCCATCTGCATTCTGGTGAAAGGACCCCCTTCTCGTCCTATTCTTCCTAGACTCACTACTGTCTTCCTTCCTGGATTTAACTGTTGACAAGTAAGACATCTTTGACAAAGACTCTCAGCTATGGCTCTGAATTTTGGATTGTACCATGTTTGTCTAAAAAGTCTGATCATTGAATCTCTCCCAATATGGGCTTGCCCATGGTACATCCGTGCCATGTCAGAAATCATGCTATCAGGCATAACTGGTCTCTCATCCCTGTAAACCCATACATCAGTTTCTTCATGTTTCCTACATCCTGCTTTTAGCCAAGTATCTTTCTCTTCATCTTCTGCAGCCTCTTGTAACTGTCTTACCTCATCCCATGTTTCAATTGAGTTAGTAAAAAGCAATGGACAAGAAATATGCTCTCTCTCGCGGCATTTATTCAAAGAAACCACATTCTTTGCACAGTACTGTGCCATTTCGTCAGCATATTTGTTGCCAACAGTAATGTAGTCTTCCCCATTTTTATGTGCATTGCACTTCACTACAGCGATCTGTTTAGGCAGCTGTATCGCCTCAAGCAACCTTTTCACATAATCTCCATTTCTTATGGGTGTCCCTGCAGACGTCAAGAAACCCCTTTGTGACCAAATCTGACCAAAATCATGCACGACTCCAAAGCCGTACTGGCTGTCAGTCATAATCGTAACCCGTACATTTCTTCCCAACCTACATGCTTGAATCAGAGCTACTAATTCTGCAACTTGAGCAGACCGTACACCTTTCAGACAAGATGCTTCCAATACAGTTGCTACTGTGCAAACTGCATATGCTGCACTTAGAACTCCATCACTCGTTCTTAAACATGAGCCATCCACAAACAGAATATAATCTGATTCTTTCAAAGGCTCATCTCGTATATCAGCTCTTGGTTTAGTACAGTATTCGAGCACATTCAGACAATCGTGATCTACTTCATCCATTTCAATCACATTCTCTTCATCTGGCAATGATGTTGAAGGATTCACATTCATACATCTGTCAATGGTCACATTATCTGCACTCAAAATTACCTTTTCATACCTAGTCAGCCGACTATGTGTCATGTATTGTGTTTTCGTTCTTGTCAAAAGAATTTCCACAGAATGGGGAACATACACTCTCAATGGATACCCCATCACTATGCCTTCACTCTGTTCCAGACTCACACAAGTAGCAGCAACTGCTTTCAAACATCCAGGCAATGCTTTTGCTACAGGGTCTAAAACAGCTGAAAAATATGCAATTGGTCTTTTCATAGTTCCATGTCTCTGCACCAAAACTGAAAATGCACATCCATCTCTTTCACTGCAAAACAGCTCAAAATCTTTCTCATAGTCAGGCATTCCTAATGCTGGAGCCTCACACAATTTCTTTTTCAGCTCTCTGAATGCTTTCATTTCTTCATCATTCATTTCAAAAGGATCTTTAACATCCTTCTTTGTCAGTTTCTGCAATGGTTTAGCAATTAGTGAAAAACCGCTTATCCATTGTCGACAATATCCAACCATTCCCAAAAACATTCTTACCTCTCTTTGTGTCATTGGAGCTCTCATTCCTTGAATCATTTTTATTCTCTCTGTCGTTACCTTTCGTACTCCTTTCTCAATTTTATGCCCTAAATACTGGACTTCTTGTTTACAAAACTGCAATTTTGAAGGGGACACTTTATGTCCTCTTTTTGCTAAATGATTCAGCAAAGCAATCGTGTCATTGACACATGCTTCCTTCGTTTTTGATGCCACCAGTAGGTCATCAATATACTGAACCATTACTGACTTTTCTGGCATTCTTAAGTCTTCCAATGATTTCTTTAGGATCTGATTAAAGATTGAGGGACTTTCTGTATACCCTTGAGGAATTCGGCACCATGCCAAAATACGCTCTCCAAACCTAAACGCAAATATTGGCTGGCTATCTGGATGCAATGGAATAGAGAAAAATGCATGACATAAATCAATCACAGTGTACCACTCTGCTTCGCGTGGAATCTGGTATAGAATCACGGCAGGGTTTGGTACTATTGGGCAACAAGGCACAACAATTTTGTTTACCTTTCTTAAATCCTGTACGATTCTATATGTTCCATTTGGCTTTTTCAGTCCCATTATTGGCGAATTACATGGACTGCTCATGATTTCTTTTAGAATCCCTTGTTCAATCATTTTATTTATTACTGGCGTTATTCCTTCAATTATTTCTGGAGTCAATTTATACTGGGGCGTATTTGGGTAACTCGTTCCTTCTTTTACTGAAATTTTTACGGGATCTACTCCTTTCATTAATCCTACATCTTCTCCTGTCAAGTCCCACACTTCTTCTTTTACTGTCCCTTTCAACTCATTTGGGATTTTCTCTGCATCAAATACAGGAAACAAACGATTTACTTCTGGTTCTAAATTTACCATTGTCATTTTGTACAGCACATCCTCATCTGGAGTCTGAAATGCAATTCCGTCTGGAGTACAATAAATTGTGCAATTCATCTTACACAACAAATCGCGTCCTAAAAGGTTAACGGGACTACAATCACACACCACAAATCGGTGCATTTCACTAAATGGACCAATTCTTACCTTTACTAATCTAGTAAGAGGCGTTTCAATTTGCTGATTGGAAACTCCAACCACTTGTATATGTTCACCTGAGAGAGGAAGATTTGGAATTTCCACTGACCTAACAGTAGAACGGGTAGCTCCAGTGTCAACAAGGAATGTTATATTTGCACCATTCACTTCTCCATCCACAAATGGACCTGACTGATCTACCTCTAGAGTTGCGCCAAGCACGCACTCTTCCCTCTCTTTCAGACACCGTCATGAGCTTTCATACGACTCATCTTCACTCTGTCGTAACCAATATTGTGAAATTTCAGCTGCACGTGACAACTGTTTTACCTGTTCTCCTCCGTAGAATCCTGTTTCTGCACTGTATTTCTGTTGATTAGCACTCTTGGGAAGTGGTGGTTGTGGCACCTGACCTTGTTGAGTAACTACCTCACTCTGCACCTGTGAATTTAATGATTGATTTTCTACATTAGGTTTAGGAGGAAATTTACACTCGTTTCTCCAATGCCCTAGCTTTCCGCAGTTGTGGCATGGCCACTTTTTCTTCGCCTCATCTATGCTCATTTGTCCTTTTCCTTTACCTATATTAGGTCGGGATTTAAACTGTCCTGTTTCACTGCTAGTATTATTCAATTGAGCTTCTTGCTTCTCTGCAACTTTCACCTGTGCCCACATGGCTTTTTCTTTCAATTTACGCTGTTTACTCTCAATTTCATCACTGCAATACTTAGCATATCTCAAAACCTCATCCACTGTGCTATTCTGCCACCCTATCAAATGCTGCTTAATCCTTTCACTTATCTCCGGTGTTAATCCATACACAAACCTATATACAAAGTGACTCATGTCCTTCTCACTTAGCGTCTCATAACCACTATACTGTTTGAAAACCAACAACAATCTCTCATAGTACGCATGCACTGATTCTTTGCTTTCCTGTGTTGTTCTGTCTATTTTCACCCAATCTGTTTCTTTTGGTGGAATTTTATTCTTCAAAAAGGTAACTACCTGATCATATTTCCTCATCACTTCTGGACCTGGCGCTCCTGTTTTGGCATCCCTTGGATATTCTACAGTTGGCCAGTCAATTGTAATCTTACATTCTGTCCATAAATCAGCAGGCACTACTATGTCAAACAATCCATCTAGATCTATCCACAGCACTTTTGACACCTTAACAAATCTCTCCACTTGTCTGTACCATTCTACTGGTTTCTCTCTCAATTTTGGGAAGTCATTTGTAAATGACAGTATATCCTGTCTGGTCCACGGAACATGCACATAACTACCACCTGGTGTTTCTCTCATTGGGTACTCTCTAGTAACTGGTTCCTTATCTGTCATTGCAAAAGCCAAAGATGCTTTATCCGTTGTTTTCTCATTCCTCTTTGTCCATCTATTTCTCCATCTATCCACATCACCCCACTTTCTCAATAAAACAATCAGTTCTTTTATCTGGGTCATTCTTCCTGATGTGTTCAAATTTTCTATGTCTTTCTCACAAAAATCTACCCTGTACGGTTTCTGCAACGTCCTCACTTTCACAAATTCCACTCCTAGTTCACCTGCAATCTCTTCCAATTTGTCATGTAAATTTCTAGCTCTCCAAGTAAGACTCTTACACAAAAACATAATCTCATCATCCTGATAATTCTTTAGTTTTTCCGTTCCAATTGTTCCCAAAATCAACTCTTCCATATCTATTTTTAACCTAATTACATCTAATGGTTTTTCTTCTGGTTCTTTTGCTTTTAGTGCTTTCATCCATTCATTTAACTCTTCTGGAGTCGGACCTACAGGTGTACTATTTAACTCAATCCAATCACTGGTTCTTTCTGGTGTTCCTGATGCGGACTCTGTCACCATAGGCATTCTTCTAACCTCACTCTCATTTATCGTCAAATTTGTAGGTGGACTTGGTCTACACGTACTAGCCGAATTGTGTGCACCTTCATTATTCAGTTCCATCCCTTCTCTTTTTCTTTGCACATGTGAATTCATGGGAATCACCAAAGAATGTTCATTTATTTTCTGATTTTCAAAAATTGGCATTACTGGACCTATCGTTACTGGTACAGTTACAGCTTCCATATTCTTTGTCAATTCTCTTATTTTCTCAGTCAATTCTTTTGTCGTTTTTGCTAGTTCAGTTGCATTGTCACTTTCTGTCTCATCATTTTGTGAAAATTTAAATGTTTCCTGTGACCTATTTATTTCATTTCTTCGTTCGGGTTTTTTATTCCTCCCAGTTTCCATTTGCGGTGCATTAGGTGTCACCACTACAGAAGTCTGTTGGTATGGAGGTGGGTTTCTATTTAAAATATCTTCCAGCAATTCGTCATCCGTTTCACTACCACCATACACATACTTTTCTACCACTACATGTTTCTTTTTCTCAGTACACTTTCTCTTTGCTTCTTCCTCAACCGCAAAAGCTGGAAACAAACCTCCTGCCATGTTAGCGTATCTCCAACGCTTTACTCTGTCCTCATGATTTATTCCCCACAACCTTCCTGGTATAAACTCATGATTCTTCAATCCTCTGGATCTTTCTCGCTCATACATCTCATCTTCCCATTCCGCTAAAGCTTCAAACTGTGTCGGTCTAGGTCTAGGTTCTAACATTACCATCTTTTCTCTCAAGTTCCGTAATACAGCGACATTAAATGAACCATTCTCAGGAAAAGCCAATGCTCCATCGTTCTTTGTGTATTTTGTCCAATTTTCTAACCAAATGCATGTATGATATCCATATTTCAGCATCATATGTGAAGCTGGTGATTTCGGCGGAGGAATTATTTGTCCCTCTCTAGTCACTACCTTTTTGTCCTTCTTAAAGAAGTTCTTAACTTTCGACATCCAAGACGTTTTCTCTTTTCCATATTCATAGTACGACATGATTCACAACCTTTTTCTCCTTAAAACAATCCGCAATTCAATACTGTTCCCTATGCGTTATTTCAACCAATGCTAGCGCGACTCACACCAACACTCCAATCACAGCGATTTCTGTCTACGGCGCACTGTCCAATCCCAGCGCGGCTTTTGTCTACGTCACTTCGCTCCTGTTCTCATGTGACTGGCGCACTGTCCAATCCCAGCGCGGCTTTTGTCTAAGTCACTTCTGCTCTTGACCCCTCCTTTACAAAATTTATCGGCAATTTCTTTTTCAACAATTCTTGTTAGTTACAACATTTTATCCACATTTCCATTGTCTGATTCGCTAAACCGAAAAGATAGCTTTGACCATTCACACAAGAATTCTGTATTTTCCAGTAGGCAGCGCTTACCTCTACCCTACCACAGAACTTTCAGTTTCGTCGATAAAGTAGCACTTCCCTCTACCTTACCCTTCTTTCAAGCAAACGGTAAACCCGTTTCTCTGGGGATAAAACACATGTGGAGACTATACTGCTCCTGAGAAATTAAGGCCAGAGTTTCACAAGAAAACCGATCACTATTTCACTTACACACCTTTTATACGCAAAATATCCCTAAATAACACAACCTGTGTTATTACCAAATTGAACTCAGACAGTGTAAAAATTCCATGCGACTTCTCTTGCCACACGTGTTCCACTTCCTACTTCCCGGAAGCGTGAAAACTTACATATAACATAACGCGACTCAACAAAAAGTGTTAGACATAAACTTATCAATAATCTTATAATCAAAAATCAATAATCACCAAACTAATCTATAGTAACCATCCCTCTGCTACCAAGAAATCTGATCCAGCGCTTATAATAAAAATAATTTCTCCTAATATGCTTTGGTCATCCAGGTGCAATTATTTCTCCAAAACACACACACTATATCCATATGACGGTGGGGCCCATAACACCGCATATACATTCACTTACTCATTTGTTTCCCTGGATTTTCCTCCGACATGAAACCTAGGAGAAAAACGATTTGCTGGAAGGAGACGGGATACCTCTTTTATAATAATACAATAATTCTCATTTACTTTTAAGGTATTCCGCTCATTGGTCGATGGACCAACTAGTAGGAATCAGTTGATGGTGATTAAGACCAGCTCAATCACAATGAACTCTTTTACCAATTCATTATTAATCATTATGCTAAAGAAAATCACTGAGTCATTTGTTTAAAGAATAATAAAGTTTATATAAAGTTTTGAATGCAGGAAATTCGAGATTAATTTATTATTCAGATCATTGCGTTTATCATCAATATAAGAATAGTTGTAAATTGCATGACACTTTTATTAGACGGAAAATGAGGTTATCATACTAAGAACTCTATAGATCAACCTATCTATCTCTCGGGAAACCCTAATAATTCTAATATAAATCTTATCAAATGCTAGTTCTCCTAAAGCAGCATCTTATACTCAACTGGAAAAGGAAAATCACAGCAGCAGCATCAGCTCGTCAGCATCAGCAACCGCAAACTCTCCCATCTACAGCATCTAACTTCTTCAGCATCTCCCGCAGCATCCCGCAGCATTCTAACCCCTCCCACCAAGAGTAGGTCTTCTTATACCCTAATTCTAGCTTACAGCATAAAATGTTTCTTCTTACATGGCGCGATTCATTCTCATTGGTCGAAAACTCAGGTCCCTATACATTTTAATCAAACTTCCTGGTCTTAACCAGTTCCGTGAGGAATGTCCATGCAAGCATCGTTTCCCACAGTTCATGCACTTGCTCATCCGTTTCGATCAGTCCAAATTGTTTCTTTTTCTGCAACAATTTGTATAATAGAGTTCTTTCTATTGATTCAACCAGGCTTCTCACGCTTCTTGCTGATCATCTTGGCACACATCTGCTCAGAAGGGTCACAGCAGCCTTGACCATACTTTCATCTTAGCCTCTCGGCATCAGCACGTGATCATCCCTTTGCAACAGCCTCTCTCCTCTATCACATGGTCGCATCCGCTCATGCGCACTCTAGTATCTCGCGGCCATTTTATATTGCTGCTCGGCAGGCCTAAGCGCACTATTTCTAAAGAAAACAAAATGTTATTAAAACAATGAAATATAAACCCTTTTCGTTTCCCTCCTGTCTTTCTACGTACCCCAATTAGGTATTACCTAGCAGAAGCAACATATAAAGCTGTCCCTTACTTACCATCGCTTTATTTTGCAACCACACGTTTTATTCAAAGCACAAATCATGCATTTTATTATTATTTTAGTACGCAAAATATTATGTTATGTTAGAAACGTAAACAATTATTAGTTCATTACTTTGCACATTAAACTGCGTGTTATCCTTAACCCTTTACATACATTGTTTGTTATTTATTTGAACGAACATGTTTATTAATATTATACGAAAATATTAGGAGGTTAAAATTTTTATATTTAATCTGCTCCATCAACTACGAACAGGATGGGTCATTCACATGATGGTTAAAATCACCAAGTACAGTAAAATTAGAGTACATTAAGGATTTCTGGGCAATGTAGTTGCAGAGCTCGTGATTTAAATTAGGGGCACAATTCGGTGGCCTGTAAATAAGGATGCCCGAAAAGGAAGTTGAAGGGTTCAGTTGAAAACAGAAATTAAGACCCTCTATTCCATCGATATTGAGAGGAGTGGATGACGCTATCCTGGCTGAAGAGGGGTGAAACCCCGAAACCGGTCCTAGGATGCTTGTTTCCAGTCCAAAGAGGACATGGCTTGGCAGTTCGGGCTGGACTGTTCCCATGAAGCACAGGGTCAAGACTGATTTGCATATGGCTGGGTTCAAACTGGAATGGCATGGTGAGCAAAAAAACGATGGATTTAGGCCCAGATCTCTGTACTGGGGTGAATGTATGACATTGTTCTGCATTCTGTCCATCAACTGTTGTTTTTGCATTTGTCACCCCGAGTGGGACGGGTATGCCCAGACGTGGGTCCCGTGCTCTCCATGCCACTGGAATCAAGCTATCCTGGCTGAAGAGGGTGAAACCCCGAAACCGGTCCTAGGCGGCTTGTTTCCAGTCCAGGGAGGACCTGGCTTGGCAGTTCGGGCTGGACTGTTCCCATGAGGCACAGGGTCAAGACTGATTTGCATATGGCTGGGTTCAAACTGGAATGGCATGGTGAGCAAAAAGCGATGGATTTAGGCCCAGATCTCTGTACTGGGGTGAATGTCATGACATTGTTCTGCATTCTGTCCATCAACTGTTGTTTTTGCTAATACCCATGACTCCTTAAAAATAATAGCTACCCCGCCACCTCTTTTGCCACTTTCCCTATTTGCGCAGCACATTTTAAAACCAGGAGGAACGGCTAGGGCCATTGTAGAGACGGAATCAGTGTTCAGCCAGGTTTCTGTCAGAAACATGACGTCCCACGTGCTCCCAGATAAAACCAGCCATAATTCCTCTGCGTGCTTAGGCAGGGATCTACAGTTTACTAGGCCGGCTTTGATCCGGTCAGTGTGCTCCGCCTGCCCCCTGATAGCATAATCTCTATCATTGCTCCCCGTGCACTCTGTGTCCTTCCTCAATTCCCAGGAGCAATCAGTGCATGTATGTGGAAGCGACATGAAGGCTAGGTCAATGGTGTACATTTTTCGGCATATCTTCCCTCTGAAGGACAGCAGTGCCTCCCTGGACTAACCGTCCGTCATACTGCTAGACAAACGGGCAGCATGGCTGGCACTGGCCGAAAACCGGCTGCGGACGGGCGCAGACGGGCATGCCTTTGGCGCGTCCGCTGCGCGTCGGGGCACCCATGTGTGGAGAAATAGTGGTGCCGGCCCCGGAAGTGAGGGAAAGAGGGCGGAGTCACGTCCTTCCGTGCAATCGGCACAATCAGCCGTGACAGACCGGGACTTGTGACCGGAAAAAGTGCAGGTGAGCTAAACAAGTAAGCCCGCCGTTCAAGGCCCCAGCAGCAGGGTCGTGTGCAAATAGCAATGCGTAAAACTATCTTAAAATAAACAGGATTAAAAGCAGGCTCAAATAAAACAAATTAAGAACAGCGCAAAAGTCACTGGTAGTTTTGCCAGCCAGCGCACACTACCTTTCGCTGCGCGTCCGGGCACCCATGTGTGGAGAAATAATGGTTCCGGCCCCGGAAGTGAGGGAAAAGAGGGCGGAGTCACGTCCCTCCGTGCAATCGGCACAATCAGCCGTGACGGACCGGGGACTTGTTTATTCATTCAGTATACACTAAAAACATTTAATACCTGCGGGCCAAGACATATTTATAGCTTTGGGGGCCTGCAATAGTCTGAATTGTCACACTTGTAGGAGTCTGATGGTTCGTTGTTGTGTATGTACTCCCATTGGCAATGCTGGCAGTGGTAATGGGCGGTGCAAGCTGCGGAGGCCTCCTGATGTGGGCCCTGGCACTTATTTTTTTTTTTTTTTTACAAATTAAGCACTGCTCGAAGCACAACACTGGACTGAAGTGCCTGGCCATCGTTCATGATTCTGTTCCTGGGGGTCAGCACAGATGCTGATGGCTGCTCTCTGCCACTGCTTAATTTGTTTAAAAACAGCATGTTCAGGCGCCCAAAGCTCTTAAGAGTTCACCATCGTTGGCACAGAATGCTGGGGTCACAGAATCCAAGGCTGATTACTCTTGCTTCCACCTCATGCCTGTAAGAAACTGGCTCTATATATACTGCACCAAAGTGAGGTACAGTGTGTATAGAGTCCAAGAGTCCCCAAAGGTAGGCAGAGGTTAAAGTTAGATAGAACCTTACTCTCTAATAGCGGTAGCTTGGTTGAGCAGTAAGGCAGTATCAGAGGCCAGTGTTAAGCATTTGATGTACACACTCAGTCAGCAAATGAATTCACACACTCAAGAACTGAACTCTAGGCCAATTGTTTTTGTATAAAAAATATACTGTTATTTTATTTTAGAACCAAGCAAGCCTGATACAGGTAAGCATTCAATTCTTTTCAGTAATAAGTTACTTGTTGTACACAGTTTTAAAAAGCAATGAAGATTGTACTTGATTTGGTTTACAGGGGATGCAGTAGGTTGCAATACTTAGTAAATGCAGTACATTGAAATGAATGGCTTTTAAGGTAAATGCAGGTAAAATTACTTTTGCGTTACTTTTGTAATCCAGTGCTGGACTCCTAGATTCAGCACTGGGACATTTACTTAAAACAGGTAAGTAATTACGTTTTTGTATTTTGTATGATTTTTAGAGAATATTTTCAGATTTCAAAAGTCCACATTTAGAAACTTTTGGACCAGTACATTGAAATACATAGGCTTTTCCTGTAAATTGCAGGTAAGTTACTTTTCGGATTACTTTTTCTAACAGTGCTGGATCCTAGATTCAGCACTGGGACATTTCCTGAAAACAGTTGAGAATATGCGTTTTAGTTAGATGTACGATTTTTAAAGAATATTCTTGTATTTCAAAAGTTGACACTTGGAAACTTTTTCACATAGAACCACCAATGTTATCCTATGGAAGGAAATTCAATTCACAGGTAAGTTACTTTTACGTTACTTTTCCTACTCAGTGCTGGATACCTAGATTCAGCACTGGGACCTTTCCGGCAAATAGTTGAGAAAATTCGTTTAGGTTATTTGTGCGATTTTTAAGGAATATTCTTAGTTTTCAAAAGTCGACAAACTTTTTGGGAGAAAAAACTGTCAATGTTATCCTATGAGGAAAAACAGGTTATCGGTTTCGAGGTAAGTATTCGGTCTTTGGAGTTAGGGTTCTGGGGTCAGACTCTGGAGTCTCCCAGGGTCAGTGATGCACTGTTGTTGCACCCTCAGCGGCACTAGGGCGGCCGGGTGCAGAGTGTTGAGGCCCAATGTTATCCTATGGAGGATAGGGGGTCTCCGGTTGGTGGCTGCTGGCAAGCAGGCCACTGGGTTGTGGGAGCAAAGCTCCTAGGGTTAAGCTAAATGCAAGTTGGGGACCAAGTTAGCACAAAAGGGGCACCCTCAGCGGCACTAGGTCGGCCGGGTGCAGGGTGCTGTTTTGAGGTCGGGTGCCCTGTTGATTTCAATGGAGATTCTCCGGGACAAAGAAACACTGCAGGCTCAGGGACGAGGATCTTCCAGGAGTGACCACCACTTTGAGGGGTAAGTTGGGATGTTGAGGGTTGGTTAGGCACCGCTGGGTTGGGCACACAAGGCCGTGGGGCGTCGGGTGCAGGGGTGCCTTGGGACGTCGGATTTTCTTACCCGCTCTGGTCGCGGTAGGGGGGGTCCTCTGGATTGAGGCTGCAGGCGTCATCAGGAGGCTTGAGGCAGGTCAGGGGTCGCCGGATCTCGGGTCAGGATCGCCGGGGGGACCTCCTCGTGGTATTTTTACACTCTAGCTCGGCCCGGGTTCGGCGGGTGCAGTGTGGGCTGGATTCGCGGTTCCTGGCTGGCACCAGAAGCTGCAGTTCAAACACGTCCGGTGTTCACGGGAGAAACAGCTTGGAAAGTGAAGGCAGGCAGGTCCTCCGGGGTTTTTGAGGTTGCTGGCCGCTGGACACGCCGGGGTTTTGCAGGAGCAGGTTCGAGGGGAGACAGGCCTGTAGGGCTGGGGCCAAGTCAGTGGGCATCGTCCTCTTGTTAGCTCTGCACGGCTCTTCGTCCTTCTTTTCTTCTTGTAGGTAGGCTGGATCTGCCTTCCTGGTTCAGGGCTGCCCCCTAAATACTGTATTTAGGGGGCGTTTTTGGGGTCTTGAGGTCAGTAGCCAATGGGCTACAGCCCATAGGGTGACTACACTCTTGGTGTGCTCACCCCACGTGGGGGAGTGAGCACAATCCCTAGTCCTGATTGGGGAGTGCCTGCCATCTGCAAGATGGCGAGCACTGGAGAGTGGGCTTCACCTCGCCTCCCCCACCTGAGGGGTGGAGTTGGCAGAGGTGGGCACACCTCCTGGGCTGGCTAGTTTTTTCCTGCCTGTCTTCCCGCCGAAAGGGAGGGAGACAGGAAGAGGGCCTGCTCCTGATAGCAGGAGAGGCTGGGGGTCGCATTACAAAGGCTGCCCGGCCTTTGAAGCTCCCCTGCCACAGATGGCTCTTCCTGGCCTGGGGAGGTGTGCACACCTCCTCCCAGGAAAGGCTTTGTTTCTGGGCTCAGGGAGCATAGGCTTCCACCCTAGGGGTCCAGAAACATGTCTCGTGGTGGCAGGCTGGTGTGTACCAGTCAGGGAACCCACCAGAGGCTGGTCGTTTTTCAGGGGGCATCTCAAAGATGCCCTCTGTGTGAATTTTTCATTAAATCCCACACTGGCATCAGTGTGGGTTTAATGTGCTGAGAAGTTTGATACCAAACTTCTTAGTCTTCAGTGTAGCCGTTATGGTGCTGTGGAGTTCGTAATGACAAACTCCCAGCACCATATACTCTTAATGGCAGCACTGCACTTACAATGTCTAAGAATGGACTTGGACACTGTAGGGGTACAGGGCTCATGCACCTGTACCCTCACCACTGGTATAGTGCACCCAGCTAGAGGGGTGACTGACCTATGCCAGGGCAGCGGGTTGTAGGCATGGCCCACAGAGGTGTGTGCCATGTCGACTCTTCACTTTGTTCTGCACCAAAACACGCAGCCTGCAAAGGCAGTGTGTGTGTATAAGGTACAGGGCCTCTAAGGGTGGCACAATAAGTGCTGCAGCCCTTAGAGGTCTTCCCTGGTCACAGTGCCCTGGGTACTTGTGGTACCATTTACCAGGGGCTGACCTGTGGCCAGAGATGCCAATTGGGTACAGTTTTGGGGAAAGAACACAGGCCCTGGGAACCTGATTGGCAGGGACCCAGGGCACATCAACTCAAAGTGCATCAGTGGTCTGGCAAAAAGTACGGGGGTTACTGCAACAGAAACCCACTTCCTTACAATGCCTCTTTCTTCAACCATCCTCCGCTTCCTGTCTCTTTGCATCGCTTCCAGGTTCTTCTAAGGCCCTGCTTTTTCCCTTTACCATCTTTATAACTTTCTCTTCTGCCTTCCTTCTCCCTTTTCTGCCTCCCTCTCTTTAGCTGCGGCTAATGAGAAATAATTCCCAGTTCTCTGCAACCACACACACAATAATCAACCCTCCTCCTCTCTTCAACGGAGAGGGTTCTTTTTTGTTACCTTCAGTGTCTTGTCTTATGGATACTCATTCCTTGATCATTCCAGTCTTTACTTTAAGAAGTCTAGCCTTGTACAGGCGACAGAGTTGCCTAACCACAACTCAAACAAAATCTTCTGCTGTAATTCTCCTCCATGTTTAACTCCTCCCACCATAAAGGGGGCGGTACCCGACTCTCATCCTTACTTGTACCAAGTCCCACCTGTGGCTGGGTCTGTGATGGAGGTTAATCTAGGACTGTGACAACCAAGAGCTGGACTCAGAGTAATGAAGATTACTGATAAGCAAGCGGGCAATATTGAGATTTCTTTATAAAAGGTCACAGGTCAAAAATATTTTTATTTTAGGTGAAGTGCCCACCCCTGATTCATGATTATCTTCCACTTTTTAACACCTTTATTCAAGCCATGGCTTTACTTTACATGTCGCATAACGTGGCAACAGCCAGGTCATCACTTTGTGTCACCTACCACGCACAACTGCCACCTTTCACATCCACTCTCACTGTGTTGTATTTTTTGCAACTGCTTGCAGTGCTTAATTTGTTAAAAAAAAACAATAAGTGCCAAGGCCTTAGTCAGGAGGCCACTGCAGCTTGCACCACCCATTGCCCCTGTCAGCACTGCCAATGACAAAACCAACACAATGACTAACCATCAGACTCCTACAAGTGTGACAATTCAGACACTTCCAGGCTGCCAAAGCCATAAGAATGGCTTGGGTGCAGGTATTAGTTGTATTAATGTACATTGTACTAATAAACAACGGTTGTTGTGCTCACCTCTAAATTACACAAACAGTGCCACCATGTGACAGACTGCCATAAGTGCCGGTGTTGACAATTAGGTGCCGGAGCAGAGAACCACAAAACAACCAGCTCAAATTAAGCACTGCTTCTACGTAACACTTACTACCCCTAATGAGCCATGCTGGGGCTTAATGTTAATGGCGAGTAGCTTGCTACTCTGGAATCTAAGCTTTGTCTTTAATTCAGAAGTTATTGGTTATTGTTGCTTATTGATATTCGTCATGTGTTCCCATGGAAACCGCTCCACAGGTTTACTCCAGTTACTTTCTGGTAGATTAAATGAAGAGTTAGGTGTGATCGTTAGTGGGGCTATGTACAATCTTGGAAGTGGTTGGTGGAGGGATGCATAGGATGGAAGGTAAGAAGAGGGTCATTCAAAAGACTGAAGGAGAAGAAAATCTAAAGATTTACGTCATAGTCTGTTTTTCATTCAGAGTTTTAGGAATACGAAGGAAGCTCTTTAGGAAACCATACAATATGGCAAAGTAAAAACTGTAGGAAGAAACAACATCGTATATGTACAAGTGAGTGCTATACTAAAATATTTTGGATATCTGCTTGAAACAGGTGGACGGTCTATTCGCTGCTAGGATTGAATGTATTCTCTCATAGGTTTTTGTTGAGTTGGACCGTGCTTCTGGCACGGGGATTAAGAAGCCAGGCCTCTTGCTGCATATACCATCTACGTGACAGTGGCACAAATAGGTGGACATTAAAGTTAGGTTGAAAATCACCAGTTTTTAATCAACCCTCAGAGTTCACTGCAACAACAAAAAAAGTTGGTCTTGTAGCAGCTTTAAGGGGGTAGGCCTCGGCTTAGATTAACAAGCATTTGCAATGCAGTAGGTCTCGCACTGGTGAAAGTTAGAGCTATTGGTGTTGTAAATGAGAAAGTTTTTTACTTATGTTTTTTGGTGTGAAGCATTTAACACTGCTGTTTTGTACTCTAATTAAAATAATTTTATAAAAGATGCATTTATGTGTGCTTTGATGACCAGGTTGCATAGAGAAGCATTGTTCCTGAATATTTTTACATACTATGAAAAATGCTTACATAAGCATAACGTTTAACTAGAGAGTTTGCCTTTTTGGCATTAGGAAGCAAGCCTCTAGAGTTGGCTGAGCCTTTTTGTTTTTTATGAACCCAAGCTGTCAAGAGCCAGAGTTTGGAGGGCAGGTAATTAACAGCGGGTACAACAGTAATTGGCCGTAAGTGGAACATTGCGCTCTATTTGGCTTCAACCCCTAATAAATAATGCAAGGGGAAAGGGCTGCAAATGAGAGCGTGTGAATGGAGAAATGTGGTGTAGGAATGGGAGTTAGGAATGCTGCAGTTATGGTGCTTTTTAAGTGTTGTATAATATACCTGGCACCTGCGACAGGTGTTTAATGCGCAAGCGTAATGACGGGCCAGGCTGTTTTGCCAGGTGATGGGCGATTGAGTTTACTTTGCTGGTGCCTTGCCTATCTCCTGGGCATAACAGGCTGCCAACAATGTGCTCTTTTGAACTGTTAACAGTGCAGGAGACAAAGGGCTATAGTGCTTTGTAAGTGATGTAGAAAGTTGTATATTTCGGCAACCTGCACACAACAAAATAAAGAACGTGCGGCCACCATTATTTAAGTTAAAGCGTGGCATGCCGCAGTGCAAAAAAATATATATATAGAATGTTGCCTTCCATATGACAGAAATAGAGTTGTGTGAACTGCGCACAACAAAACAAAAGATGCGTGACTTATTTATTTATTTATTAAACTTGTAAGGCGCAGCAGCTACCCAAAAAGGGTTTCCCGGCGCCGGAGCGAAGCAGAAGAACAAAAGGCAGCTAAGTTGATTACTGGTTGAAGAGCCAAGTCTTCAGAGATTTCCGAAATTGGGTGTATGCAGTTTCGTTTCGGATGGCTTTAGGAAGTGAGTTCCATAGCAAGGGGCCGAGGTAGGAGAAAGACCTTCCTCCCATCCGGGATAGCTTTATTCTGGGCACAGTAAAGTTCCCTAGAGTGGATGAACGGAGGCACCTGGAGGGCACATAAGGGTTGACCATGGCTTGAAGATATTTGGGGGCAACACCTGTTTTAATTTTGAACATATAGCTCAGGGCTTTGAACTTAATACGGTTCTCCACCCTGAGCCAGTGCAGGTCTCTCAAATGGCCTGAGACAGAGGTCGTTCTAGGTACCCTACAAAGTAGTCTTGCGGCAGAGTTTTGGACCAGCTGAAGCCTGCGCGTCACCGCCTTATTAGATCCGAGGTAGAGGACATTGCAGTAGTCCAGTCTCGAGGTGATGAGGGCCTGGACTACTGTTTTCTGCGTGGGCTCTGGCAACATCCAGATGATCTTTCTTAGCCACTTCAAGATGGTAAAGCAGGTGGCTGCTACCTTGACTGTCTGATGGTGAATAGAAAGTTGGTCGTCAATGATAACACCTAGGTTACAGACTTTGCTAGAGGGGCGGAGGAGAGCACCCATCACACTAGGCCAGTGTTGTGGGCCCCAGAGATCTTTGTTTTTGCCCAGAACCAGAACCTCTGTTTTCTCTCAGTTTAATTTGAGGTAATTGGTCTGCATCCAGGATGCAATTTTTCCCAGGCCCAGCTGAAGATGGGATGGCCCGGCTGCTTTGTTCGCGGAGAGAGAAAAGATGATTTGGGAATCGTCAGCATAGGTGAACAGGGACAGCCCTGCTACATCCGCGACGTTTGCCAGAGGTCTGACATATAGATTAAAAAGTAGGGGGCTGAGGATAGAGCCCTGGGGCACCCCGTGAGGTAGAGAATGAAAGTCAGAGCTGGTAATGGAGGAAAAGATTTGAAAAGTGCGGTTGGAAAGAAAAGAAATGAGCCAGCTGAGGGCAGAGCCGCCAATACCTAGAGAGCGAAGCGTTTTTACTAGTGTGGTATGGCATACCGTGTCGAATGCCGCGCTAAGGTCAAGTAGGATGAGGGCGACCATGTCGCCAGCATCCAGATGGTGACGTAGCCTTTCCGTTACGCCTAGTAAGGTGGTCTCGGTAGAGAAACCGGCTCTAAAACCAGATTGGGAATGGTGGAGAAGCTTTTGGTCTTCGACAAATTGAGTGAGTTGGGAATGTATGCGTTTCTCCAGCATTTTGGAAAAGGCCGGCAGCAAAGAAATAGGTCGATAATTGGATGATAAGTCAGGGTCAGCGTTGGCCTTTTTAAGGAGTGGGACCACCATGGCATGCTTCCAGTCATGTGGAACTGTAGCTTCTTTTAAGGAGGCATTTAGAAGATCCATGATGGCAAGCAGGGATGGTGACTCTAGCTGTTTGAGCACTGAAATAGGCAAGGGGTCCTTAGGTGATCCTGATTTGATACTTCCGAGGATCTTTTTAAAAGAGGTTGAAGTAAGAGGGGACCATATGTCCAGGTTGTAAGTGGGGGTGTATTGCGTCGTATCCTGGTCAGGACGAGCAGAGTCCATTGTGCGCAGTGTGAAAACAGATTGGGAGGAATACACAGGTTGTGAGGAAAGGAAGTTATCGCGCCCGTTACACACTATGTCAGAGTGAATTTTCTTGACTTTCTGGACGAAGAAAGAGGCGAATTCCTCGCATTTGCGTTTATTTAGTGGAGGGGGGCTGTCTAGAGTGGCAGAGCCAGCCAGCTCCTTCACTGTATTAAATAGTGTTTTGGAGCAGTTTAATGCAGCAGAAATAGTGGTTGAAACAAATTCGGCGCGAGCTAGTTTGCAGAGATTATGGTAAGTTTTTTTTGCCATTTTATAGGTTGATTTTGATTCAGGGGCATAGTCTCTACGCCATCTGCGTTCCAGTACTTTACATTTAGATTTTTCAGCTTTCAGGGTGTCAGTAAACCATGGCGCAGGCGGGCGGTGGTTATTGGCCTTTTTCTTGGAGAGAGGGAGATGTATCTATAGCATCGAGAAGCCATTTTTGAACAGTGTCAGAGAGCATAGTTACCCTTTGTTGGGAGATGGGTATGGCAGTGCATAGAATATTGTTCAGGGCAATTATATCCAATTTTTTCCAATCTCTTGTTAATGTCTTTAGGACAAGAGGGGTGGTGGCAGCATTGTCAGAGGGAGTCAGACTAAACCTGACGATGAAGTGGTCCGACCAGCAGAGGGGGAGCGCTGAGGGGCAGTAGATACTAGGTAAGTTGGAAAAAATGGGGTCCAAAAGATGGCCGGCCTTATGTGTGGGGCCTGAATTGTGCAAATGAATATTCATTGCTGCCAAGTCGGAGATGAAGTTATTACTGCATGTAGGATCATCCAGATGAAGATTCAAGTCACCCAGAATGGAAAAATTGGCAGTGCTCATGATTATTGAATTTATTAGACTGGGAAAGGAAGCAGCCCAGGAGGCCGAAGGCCCGGGAGGGCAATACACAAGTATGCCAGAGAGGGTGAAATTCGAAGTAAGGGCTAATTTAAATGTAGCCGCCTCACAGTCCGTAGAGGTCAAAGGCTCAAATTTACACTGATAAAGCTTTTTGAATATAATGGCTATGCCTCCCCAGTTTTTTGGCCCCTGTCTTTCCTGACTATCGCATAATTAGGGGGCAAGGCTGCAGCGACGTCAGGGCCGGAGCTTTCGTGCACCCATGTTTCTGTGAGGAACAGAGCATCCGGTTTATCATTCATCAGCAGATCAAAGATGTCGGCGTTGTGCTTTGCAAGAGAGCGGCAGTTTATACTGAGGAAAGAAAATGTGTTTACAGTAAGTGGGAATGGTTTGTTTAATGCGGTAGCATCGCCCTTAAGGGTTGGTGAAAGGGTCATGGTAGTCCCAGAGAAACCGCAGCCCAGGCAAATTTCCTCCCTATTTTCGATTGGTAACGGGGTGCAGCTTTTGTGAGTTAGGGGACGGTAATTCAGTAGTTGGTTAGAGGAGTAGCTAATACTATGCGTCGCATTTTGACCAGGGTCATGGTCCCTGGGCCTGGTCGTGCGCGGACGGGCGCAGACGGGCTTGCCTTTGGCGCGCCACCGGCGTGCCCGCTGCGCGTCCGCTGCGCGTCAGCGCCATCGGTGCCTAAAATAGGCAGGCTAGTTGAGGAGCCCCGGGCGACTAGCGCGTCACCCGACCCAAGATGGCGGCAAGAAGTGAGGAAAAGCCCACGGACCGACCAAGCCCCCTCCACTCAATCAGCACAACAGCTGCGGTGGACCGAGGGGCGCCGGATTAGACAAAAGTAAGTAAAAACATAGCATACACTTTTTAAAAAATCAGGTGAAAGTTAAAAGTGAGAGAGTGTCAAAAATGAGTGTGAGTGGTGAGACGCTTAACTCACACACACACTTGCAGATTATCAAACAGTTCCCACATACGCCCAAGAAGTAACTGCAACTGTCCTATTTTGCCAGTAGCAGGACGTGGTAGTGGCTCAAACCTAGTAGCAGCCTTCGATTCAATGTGACTGCCATTGTTAAAGATTATTCGCGGCGTGCCATGCTGCAAAAAGAAAATAGAATGTTGCCGTGCACAGACTTTTATGGAGCAGCGAACAGTAAAGCAACGGAAACAAGACTGCGGCTGCCATTGTTAACACTGAAGCGCAGCGTGCTGCGCTACTTAAAAAAAGTATGTGAGAATGCTGCCTTGCATATTGTAAAACTAGATTTGGGAAAGCGGAGCACAACAAAACAAAAGACGCACAGCCTTCACTCTTAAAGATGAAGCGCAGCGCTGGAAAACAATATATAGAATTTTACCTTGCACGCACTTTTACAGAGCAGCGCACGATAATGCAACCGAAATAATATAAAAAACACAACTTAAATTACACTAACAACATGTTGGGGAAGTGTGTAGCTGTTGTGCCTGCAACGCCAAATACGAAAAAGTCATTAACAAAATAGTGCTGACAAACTGTAGATAAAACATAACTAGTAAGATTACATGCGACAGAGCCAGTCCTTATGGGAGGCTACAACAGTAGAAAGGGAGGGACTACTGAACAAATTAACCAACAAAAGAAAAGCATTTACAAAAGACAGTAAAAGGAGACAATTACAAATATGAGTGAAACATGGGCAGGGCTTAAAGCCAATATTCACAATACAACAAGTCTCAAAGAAACAGCGCAAGTGATGCCTAGGTGAGACCTAAAAAGGAAGTTTGTTGAAATCAAAACAGGTTAGGGTGACGTGAAAGTCTGTGGAGTCTTTACACCAGGTGCATTCCTTAAAGTCACACACACTGGGCCAGTCTCTGCCACAATGTGTGGGTTGACTGATGTCTTCAGTAGTTTAAAAGCGGGACTAATATGCTTCGCCCTAGCAATGGATTAATGGCTGCTTGCTATTGGAATTTTAAATAAATGTGGTTATTTTGGCTGAAAATGTAGCAACATTTTTTGCCATATCTAAAGTAAACAAAAGAACATAACATAGCAACATACACACAGCAACATAAGACATGGAAAATAGGACAAGGGCCCACAACAAAACAGTCAAAATAGACGCAACACAACTCCTGCAGCACAATACATCACATTACAATAATGCAGCACAAAACACAGCAGCATAAAAAACAACAGAACACATCACCAGTATAACGAAACCCACACAACAAATATCTACAAACATTCTTGTCACAATTTCCACTTCCAGACTACTCTTTTCATAACACGGTAGCAAAAAGTGCTTGTAGCAAGCACTGCCTTAACTTACCACCAAGGACATGAAATAGCGCGAGTCAAAACTGGTTTTGTGTTCTTGCCCACTGTTTTCATCTCACAAGGTACAACAGAGTAGCCAAAACAAGAGTAAGATGTATTCTAAAGCGGTGGTTCTTAAAACCCCTTGACCGCGATCGGAATTCCGCTCGTATGCGGGACATTCCGATCGCGGGTGGAGTCGTGACGAGCTCAGCTCGTCATGCGCACAGCGCTACCGCGCAGCATGACGAGCTGAGCTCGTCATGAGCACGGAAGGGTTTAACCTGTGGTCTGAGGACTCCAGAGGGTCCGTGAGGCTTACTCATGGTGTCCCTGGCTGTTTTACAAAATTAAATAATATTAAAATGAATACACTAAAATGTACAACGTATAAAAAAGCAGAATTGAAAATCTTAAACCGTTTTTTATATTTGATTGTGAATTACACAAAATAGTTAAATATTTGGGCAATTGTTTGGTGCATACTGTATTTTTGTGTATCATTTTGATTTTCAAATCATAGAATTTGCTTAGCCCCGGGTTACCTGGCTTCCAATAATGACTCTCTGGGAGGCCCCGGATTCCAGTAATGTTTCACTGGGGGCCCTCAAAAGTTAAAGGGTTAAGAACCAGTATTCTAAATGGTTTTCTGTTTCCCCCAACACAGCAATTGCTGGCACAGTCCGCCATCTAGTGGTTCAATCAACAATTGTAATGCATTTTACCTTTTATGATACTGCAGTGACAACAAAAGAGGAATGAAAGGAGGACCTTTGTGTATCTCGCTACAGAGCTCTTGTCGTCAATATATCAAAATTAGATTAAAAAAAAGAAAAGGGGAGAAAGTGAGTTTGAGTCAGCCTTCTTCATTCTTTGGTTTTATTTGTTTTGTTTTTTATGGTACTTCGATGGTCTGGCCCTCAAGTCCATAGCATTTTCTTTCTTTTTAAACAACTTCTTATTGGGTTTTGTAGGAAACAAAGAAAAACAAAAGCCAAGCGATAAGGACACATCCGGCATCATTATACCACACATCCAGTGTAGCGGCGTATACATGTCCCATAGGTCAGACAGCTTATTCCCATTGGCCCATAGTATTTTTATTATGGTTACATTATTAGTTTGTGTTGCTATTTGACTTTAGTGACTGAATCAAGTAAACTTTGTTATAACACTGCTTGCTGGTTTAATGGTAGTACATCTAACACGATATGCAATGTGCAATAGCCAGGCCAGGGAATCAGTGCCTCATGTCCACTTCTCCTGTGAGGCACACCAAATTTCCCACAGAAGATGGAACCGACATCTATGCATTAATCGAGCCCCATGTCATACCTGGCATTACGGATCATGCAGGGGGACTCCTCGGATGTAATTGTGTCCTGTCTGGTTAGATTTTGGCACAGTGTATGGCCTAGCAGGAAAAAAACAGGGCAGGTCCGTTAATCATTCTTTTAATGGCAATGGGGTACCATCACCGGCCCTTTTAATGTGATATTGTCTAGTACTGTATTTGGCACATGAGGTAACTTTTCTGAGATGTTCTCATTGTCTCTGCTGTTTTAAATATATGAATTTTAACGTGTTTTAGATGGATTTTTTTGTACAAGTGCATGTTTGGTGTTTTATAAGCTTGGCTAGAAATAAACATTTATTAATTTAAATGAATTGTTATAACGAACATACAACATGACTAGAACTCGACACTGGCACCCAGTTTGTGATCTTTGATGTACCTAACAGTAAATGTGGCCGTCCTATGGGCGGTCTTTCTATCTACAATTCAACATTGCTGCAATATACAGCAGAAGAAATAAGACTCGAAGCTCCCTGGGCCCAAGCACTTCGCCTCAACATCTTTGACGTCACAAGGCTCTTCGGCTCCTAATCATCAACGTCTATATTAACCCCTGTAAATCAAGGAAAAAGGAGATACTGAAAGACCTCACACTAACACTAACTGAATTCAAACTAAAGCACTCATGAGAAAATATTATACTTTCCGGTGACGTCAACACAAATCTCTATTGGGGGGGCGACCAGCCGCAAGATCAACATCCTGGTTACGGACTACGACCTCGCAATGCTAAATCTACGGCGGAACACCAGTGCAGAATGCTTTATAAATGAATGCAACACACAAGGCTTGAGGCTTATTAATGGCTGCTTTCACAGAGACTCTCCACCCGGGTGAACCAGTGCTTAATTTTAGCCGGTGCTTTCCGGTGCTCAGCACCAGCACTTTATTGGTTTCGGGTGCTCGGCACCGGCACCTAATTGTCAACACCATATTTAGAACAGTCTACCACAAGGTGGCGCTGCTCATCTAATTTAGAGATGAGCAGAACAACGGTTGTTTAGGAATGTAATATACATTAAAATTGCTCATACCTGCCTCCCCAGCCATTTCTTTAGCTTTGGGGACCTGGAATAATCTGAACTGTCATATTCACATGCGAAAGAGATGGTTACTAGTTGTTTTGGCAGCAATGACAAGGGCGATGGGTGGTGCAAGCTGCAGTGGCCTCCTGGTCAGAGCCCTGGCACTTAATATTTTACAAATTAAGCACTGGGGTGAACAAGATCAGCGGGCAACTCCATCTCTTCTATAGACTTTAGTTTCTGCTCAGTTGGCCTTTTTAAACACATCAGAGACTTCTTCCTAAGCAAAAGCTTAGACAGTGACCACCGGCCACAAAATATCAATTTCAAAATAATTCCTCAAAAATTGGAAGCAGCCCCACACACGAGTATCAGTGTGTGGACAGAAAATCTAAAACGGCTAAAATGGGATAATGTAATCGGCCAAGAAATATCGACACAGATACAAGACCTTCTAAAGAAGGAATCAACAGAAGGCAGCACACCTATTTCACAGTGGACAGACCTCATAGAACAAATCCTGCTGGACTTCCAAGAAACACTACCGATACGTTCTAAAGCACGCGCACAACCCTCAACCAAATTCAGATTGACAGAAATTCTAAAGACGCTGAAAAGAAACGTTAACCGTAAACTACGAGTTCTTGTAAACCAACCATCCTCAATCTTAGCCAGACACAGCTTGAGCAAAGCAAGATCACAGTTTAGGGAAGATATATGGCGCGCCAGAAGGGAAAAAAATGAGGACTTTTGGGTGCAACTGCTAACAGCTAGCAAGAGAAAAAACGCAAAAAAATTCTGGTCACTAATCAACTGTGTCACAATTTGCCCCAGAAGAACCGTGAGTGCAAACATCTCAGAGCCTATGTGGGCAACATACCTTACGGCTCACTTCTCCACACAATCGACATGTCCATTGCCTCAAAGCACCACTGCCAAGAAAACCATGCTCGAATTAGAATGCAAGCCATTCATTTGACGCCCAAACTTCGCTCATGATCAACACCAGCATGGAAGAGCACTGCACCAACAAACTAAGACGACTACGGAAAGATGGCACCCCTGGCCCGAATGGGCTTCCCACAGCATTGTTTGCCCATGAGCCTAAACTATGGTCCGAGATATTAACCCCACGGTTTAAATACTGCCTAACAGCTAACACCATCCCGGACTCATGGAGAGGCTTCGTCATCCAACCAATTTTCAAAGGAGGCTCCAAAACAGATCCCTGTAATTATCGGTTGATTGAACTAATCGACAATGAAGCCACGATACATGCAAGCCTGCTCCTCGATGACCTAAGACTATGGGTGAAAGAAAAGGGGATCGTGCCCGTGAATCAATGCGGCTTTAGAGATGGCTGCAGGACCACTACGAATCTAATGGCCCTTGCCTTATTGTGCGACAAAGCAATCAGACGGAAAGGAACACTCTTCAACTGCTTTGTGGACTTCAAGGCTGTAATTGATAGCATCTCTAGAAGTCGGCTGTGGTGCAAGTTACGGGATTGGGGCATCCCGGACATCTTGCTGAGGGCAATAATAGACCAACACTCGAACACCTGGGTGCAGATCAAGCTGGGAGACGGCCGCTGCGTGTCAAGGAAGATTCAAACGAACTCTGGCCTAAAACAAGGCTGTGTGCTGGCACCTTCGCTCTTCAACCTTTACATAGCAGACATGTCCAATCACCTCAATGAAGCAAATTGCCACCCTCCCAAGCTCGGAGGGCAAAGAAGGACTCATCTGCTATATGCAGATGACTTAGTGCTCCTCAGCCAGACAAAGATAGGTCCACAACGACCAGTTTCAACTCTTCAGGACTACACAGCGGCAAACATGCTTGGCATCAACCAATCTAAAACCAAAACGGTAGCCTTCAGCTTAAAACCCAGCCTGACGAACAGGTGGCATCTTAATGGCAGCGCCCTAGAACACAGCAAAGTACTTGGGAGTCATCCTTGACAGCAGGTGGTCCTTCACCCGCCACCTTCATTCAATCAACACTAAGGGCTCTAGCCTACTGTTCGCCTTCACGTCTATTGCTCAGAAGCTACGAGGGCCCCAGTCTCGACCCGCTGCTCAAGGTAATGAAGGCAGAAAATGGCCCTACTCTAATTTACGGCAGTGAAGTTACTCAAGGGAAAGAAATCGGGCCTGTTGACAAACTACTCACGAGAATCTATAAATCAGCCCTACAGCTGCCAAAAAGTGCAACTCGGGCCCAAGTGAGACTAGAATTTGCCATCACCAAGCAGTCCTGGGCACCCGGCAGTTGCTTCCTCAATTTTTGCCACCGGCTTAGATCGGCGCAACTGGATTCTATGCACGCCCTAATCTGGTCCGAACTGGAGCATCCAAGACAACGATCGGCATACAAGATCCAACTAGACAACCTTTTGAGGGACTTCTCACTAATAGAAGCCTGGAGCAAATACCTCTCCCAACAAGCATTTAAAAACTGACTTCTGCCACAGGCAAAAAAATATCGACACTAGAGGACAAGGCAGCCTTGTGTAAACGTGTGCACGCATGGTCAGTGATGTACTCGTACTGCACAAAATAACAACAGAGCTACATAACCAAAACTTATCCACTATGAATTTCTTGGACCACCATCCGGCCTGGCGCCGCTCTGCCATCTATGATACTACCTGCAGCCTATGTGGTCTCGGAAAAGAAGCCTTAATACACGTCCTGTGCATCTTCCCTCAGCTTTTACCGCAAAGGAACCTGCTGCTTCGCTCCAACTTTATCAGCCTAGGCATATGCACATGCCGGGAGGCAGTAATCGCCAGCCTGAATCCAGAGAATTGCCAATTCAATATAAAAATTATCGAATACATAAAAATAGCAGCTACCAAACTAGGCGCAGCAGGTACAACAAGTAGTAAGTGGAACATCTACCAGGACCAAAAGCTATTGGAACATTCAGGCTGAGAAGGCGCAAAGCTACTTAGGCCCTGCACCCCTTAGACTAAGCACTGCTTGCACCTTATAAACTGGAGCATATTAGACTCATAATTAAGCCTTGGCGGAGTTCGCGGAGTTTCGCTACGCAAAACTCTGCGAAGTGCAAAAAAAACTCTGCCGCGCTTCGCGGAGCTCCGCAAGCGTCGGAGTTTCTTTAGATGAATGCCGTTCGCGATGATTTTCCATGCCAGGTGCTTGTCTGCACTGTGCAATCATCGCGAACGGCACCATGCACAGCGCAAGCAGGCACTGCTTCCTTTCTGCCGCGCGAGTAGATTTTTACTCGAGTGGCAGCTTTCTCAACGCAAACGGACGGTTTCTGAACGCGAGCGGTCGTGAGCATACGCGACCACTCGCAATGAGAAATCTGACTGCCCACTTTGAGAAATCTCGCCGGGAGGATTATTTTCCACGCTCGCACTCACCAACTTGATGTTGACGATCACGAACGAGGAAAAATCTCGCCAGGAGGTGGATTTTCCTCGCTCGCGCTCGCCAATTTGACGTTGATGAACGTGAGCGAGGGAAAAAACTCCACGGAGCGGAGTTTTTTTGGAACTCCGCGTAACGTGGAGTGCGGAAAACTCCGCAAACTCTGCGACCGGAGCAGAGTTCACTGCCTAGACTTACTCATAATCACAAAAAGTCTTAATCTGAATGCCCAGGGAAAGGCCGGAGCAACAGCAACAGGCACCCAGCCTTAAAACTTGCTTTTTTGACATGGACTGCCTGAAGCTACCAACCAGGTGTCGGACTGAACTGTGCAATATTTTTTCAAGGCTGCAACACTTCAGGACACTAACTGCTGCAAAGAGGCTGGCTGTAACAAATCTCACTATGGACTAAGTGCACACTTTCTAGTAGCTTTTAGCACTTTATTACCACTTGAAAAGACTTTTTAACAGTACTTAATATTTTTAAACATTTGCTTTTTTGTAAAGGTTTTTATTAACTGCACAATAAATAGGACTATGATGTACCTACTTAGATGGCAGAAAGAAAATCGAATTCCTGATTTATGGCTTTACTGCCTGCTGTTTGGCTGTCTAAGCCCACCACAAATTAAAGCCAGAGTGGTGTTTATTAATCACCCCTTCATGCTCATTTGTTCTCATTTGCTGTACCCATAAACTGTTGGATTTCCAGGTTTTTTTTGTTCACAGTGTAAAGATCTGCAATCAGGCTGTCTTCAAGAGCTGCATAAATCGCGTCTTTAGTTAAAAGTGATGACTATATAGTATGTTGCTATGTCGTATGTTCACCACTTTCAAAACAAACGTCATCCTCTGACTCCTTTTCATAGCCGTTGTCTTTGGAGATACAGCTTAACTCTGCTAATGCAACCTGCGCCGCCAAGAAGCCCCATATATAAAAAAGTAGTAGTAGTAGTAGTAGTAGTAGTAATAATAGTAATAGTAATAGTAATAGTAGTAGTAGTAGTAGTAGTAGTAATAATAGTAATAGTAATAGTAGTAGTAGTAGTAGTAGTAGTAGTAGTAATAATAGTAATAGTAATAGTAATAGTAATAGTAGTAGTAGTAGTAGTAGTAGTAGTAGTAATAGTAATAGTAATAGTAGTAGTAGTAGTAGTAGTAGTAGTAGTAGTAGTAGTAGTAGTAGTAGTAGTAGTAGTAATAATAGTAATAGTAATAGTAATAGTAATAGTAATAGTAGTAGTAGTAGTAGTAGTAGTAATAATAATAGTAATAGTAATAGTAATAGTAGTAGTAGTAGTAATAGTAGTAGTAGTAGTAGTAATAATAGTAATAGTAATAGTAATAGTAGTAGTAGTAGTAGTAGTAGTAGTAATAATAGTAATAGTAATAGTAATAGTAATAGTAATAGTAGTAGTAGTAGTAATAATAGTAATAGTAATAGTAGTAGTAGTAGTAGTAGTAGTAGTAGTAGTAATAATAGTAATAGTAATAGTAATAGTAGTAGTAGTAGTAGTAATAGTAGTAGTAGTAGTAGTAATAATAGTAATAGTAATAGTAATAGTAGTAGTAGTAGTAGTAGTAGTAGTAGTAGTAGTAGTAGTAATAATGGTAATAGTAATAGTAATAGTAGTAGTAGTGGTAGTAGTAATAATAGTAATAGTAATGGTAATAGTAATGGTAGTAGTAGTAGTAGTAATAGTAGTGGTAGTAGTAGTAGTAATAGTAATAGTAATAGTAATAGTAGTAGTAGTAGTAGTAGTGAGTAATAGTAATAGTAATAGTAATAGTAATAGTAGTAGTAATAATAGTAATAGTAATAGTAATAGTAATAGTAATAGTAGTAGTAGTAGTAGTAGTAGTAATAATAGTAATAGTAATAGTAATAGTAGTAGTGGTAGTAATAGTAGTAGTAGTAGTAGTAATAATAGTAATAGTAATAGTAATAGTAGTAGTAGTAGTAGTAGTAGTAGTAATAATAGTAATAGTAATAGTAATAGTAGTAGTAGTAGTAGTAGTGGTAGTAGTAGTAATAATAGTAATAGTAATAGTAATAGTAGTAGTAGTAGTAGTAATAGTAATAGTAATAGTAATAGTAATAGTAGTAGTAGTAGTAGTAGTAGTAGTAGTAGTAGTAGTAGTAGTAGTAGTAGTAGCTGAAGTATGAATGAAAATCTCCAAACTGCACTTGTACTGTTCCTTTCCTTCTCCTATAAAACTGGACTTGTTTGCCTTGCTGTGAATTGTAAGCGACAAGCATACATTATTTACACCACAAACGTGCAAGTATCCACTCAAACATAAGTAAATAAGTGCCCGTTATTAATAACTGTGTGTATTTGTGCCTCATTAACTATGCTATGATTCACAAGCAAGAAGTCAAGAAATGTTTTAATAGTGCAACTTTTTAAATATTAGTCAAAAAATATATCATACCTACCACACTTACCTACTGACCATTCCTACTTCCCTACCACATCTACATACCATACCTATCACACCTTAACCTACCATACCAACTAACCATACTTACCTACCATAACCACCATACTTTGGCCTACCATACCCAACCTACTTCCCATACCGGACGTACCTCCACCGTTGCAGTCTGTATCTTATGCCTGCCCTGAGGTGGCGGCTTCTTGAAAAGTGTCCAAGTTAAGCCTATGGGATCTGTACTAGGAGCAGAAGGTACTGCAGCCTGCGGCAGAAATTATGCGCATCTAAATCAAGGGGGCTCTAGCAATGGCCTGAGGTACAGCAGCCTGCAGCAGAAAGCACGCGCATCTAAATCAAGGGGGCTCTAGCAATGGACTGAGGTACAGCAGCCTGCTGCAGAAAGC
The DNA here is from genome assembly GCA_963921515.1 of Calotriton arnoldi. Lineage (NCBI taxonomy): Eukaryota > Metazoa > Chordata > Amphibia > Caudata > Salamandridae > Calotriton > Calotriton arnoldi. Next base: position 1,049,937 of record CAWUFW010003485.1, on the reverse strand, counting down.
ATGTGCATCTAAATCAAGGGGGCTCTAGCAATGGCATGAGGTACAGCAGCCTGCAGCAGAATGCACGCGCATCTAAATCAAGGGGGCTCTAGCAATGGCCTGAGGTACAGCAGCCTGCCGCAGAACACACACACGTCTAACTTAAAGGGGCTTGGGCAATGGCCTGAGGTAGTGCAGCCTGCTGCAGAAAGCATGCGCATCTAAATCAAGGGGGCTCTAGCAATGGCCTGAGGTACAGCAGCCTGCCGCAGAAAGCATGAGAGTCTAATTCAAAGGGGCTCAGGCAATGGCCTGAGGTACAGCAGCCTAAGGCAGAAAGCACGTGCATCTAACTCAAAGGGGCTCGAGCAATTGGCCTGAGGTACAGCAGCCTGCTGCAGAAAGCACGTGCGTCTAACTCAAGGGGGCTCTAGCAATGGCCTGAGGTACAGCAGCCCGCTGCAGAAAGCACGCGCATTTAAATCAAGGGGGCTCGAGCAATGGCCTGAGGTAGTGCAGCCTGCAGCAGAAAGCATGTGAGTCTAATTCAAGGGGGCTCGAGCAATGGCCTGAGGTAGTGCAGCCTGCAGCAGAAAGCATGTGAGTCTAATTCAAGGGGGCTCTAGCAATGGCCTGAGGTAGTGCAGCCTCCTGCAGAAAGCACGCACGTCTAATTCAAGGGGCTCAAGCAATAGCCGGAGGTACAGCAGACTGCGGCAGAAAGCACGCACGTCTAATTCAAGGGTGCTCTAGCAATGGCCTGAGGTACTGCAGCCTGCTGCAGAAAGCATGTGCATCGAACTCGAGGGGGCTTGAGCAATGGCCTGAGGTATAGCAGCCTGGTGTAGAAAGCATGCACGTCAAATTCAAAGGGGCTCTACCAATGGCCTAGGGTACAGGAGACTGCTGCAGAGGGCCCATACGTCTAATTCAAGGGGGCTCTAGCAATGGCCTGCCTCTGGAAAACTCCGGTTGTAGCCTTTGTAGGGCACGACAATTCGACTCTCATTGCTACTCTCAAAATATCAAGACCTATTGGCTTTTCCAATGCTTGTTGTGCAAGGATGTGTGCAAGGATCTCCTTCTAAAAAAAACACACTGAATCCCCAGGGTCGCAGTTGTTGTACCACGACATGGTGTCCGGTTATTGGTGCGGTCATACATGGGTCGGGTCACTGTAATGACCCCTGTCTCTATCCATGATAACTGGTATGCCACTTCCAAAGCTTTTCTGTGATCTGCAGTTCCCAAGAGTGCAGAGATACAGGCTCTGTCTCAACCACAGGCAAGCAGTTAACCCAATGTTATCCTATGAGAGACAGGTCTTGTAGTAGTGAAAAACAAATCTAACAGTTTTTAACTCGTAGAACATGTAAAAGTTGAAAGTACATGCCCGACTTTTTAAATACACTGCACCCTGCCCTCTGGGCTTTTTAAAGCCTACCCTAGGGCTGACTTATTCGCATTAAAAAAGGAAGGTTTAGGTCTGGCAAAAAATGAATTTTGTGAGGTCAAAATGGCACTTTAAAACTCAACACACAGGCTGCAATGGTAGTCCTGAGACATGCTTAAAGGGCTACTTAAGTCGGTGGCACAATGAATGACGCATGCCCACTAGTAGCTGCATTCAAATTAAATGTGCCAATTGAGTGTAAACTATTTTTACCCTTTTTATAGGAGAGAGAGCAAGCAGTTTAGCATTGGTTAGCAGCGTTAAATTACACAGAGTCCTAAAAGCCAACATAAATGGGTTCAGAAGAACAGGATGGTGAAGGCATAAAATTTGGGGTTGACCCTGCAGGTGGGCCAAGTTCACCACACACCTAAGATGTACACAGTTGATATAGGATGCTCGCTCTCTTTCAACAGCTTTTTACGTTTTCTGAATCTTGCTGCTGCTTTTGCATTTTTTTCCCAACAGTGCATTTCATTTTCCGAGAAGGGGCTGAAGCAAGTTAACAAAGCACGTTTCCTATCCTGGCTTGGCAGGATTTACAGAAAGGACACGTTTTCATGTTGGGTTCAGGCCAAATGAATTCAATTTCTGCGGTTTGCCTACAATATCTGAGAGTGCTCTGAAGTGGGTGAAAAGCAGACAGCGCTGTATAAACCGCCGAAAGAAATGGAAACAGAATAGTGGTGTGCCCCTTTAAATCATAGTCTTTTTTGTTCATATTAGGATTAACACTGCATTTTAATTGCAAAGGTCTGTAAATCTAATAATTAAAAAATGTAACAAATCTGAGAAAGTTTTCGCTTTGGAGGAGTCCGATGTTCATGGAGGTTTCTGTTTCCATAGAAACAGTTTGCAGAGAAAGGTTGAAGGATGCAGTTTCCATGGTGACCGCACGAGGGACACAGAAATACGAGTGTGAAGGGCCCTTCACTCCCAGGCTACACAAGAGAGGTGACAATTACTTCACCCATGAAAAGTCAAAACACTCTGACCTTCTTGGGGTCCAGCTACAGTAAAGAGAGGGTCAAAAAAGTAACCAAGATGGAGAACCATCTCATCGGGGAGAGCTCAAAGACATCAATCAGCAATGAATAGGAGGTCAAAGGTCAGGACAACGAGGGAGAGGAACTCAGGACTAGGTGAAGTTACTACTCAGAACAAGCATTTGCAATGCAATAGTGCCTTTTTATGTGTTAAACTTGCAATAATAAAAGGCATTGTCATTTACAATACCAATAGGTCAAAGTTTGGAAAATGTGAGGCCTATTGCATTACAGAGAGTGCGGTGTCCCTGAAGTAAGCGCCGCGCTCACCATTAAAGTAAAAAAAAAAAAAAAAAAAATGAAACAGAGCGCGGTGTCCCTGAAGTGGGCGCCGTGCTCAACATTAAAGTTTTTTTTTTAAAAAGCTGAAAGAGAGCGCGGTGTCCCTGAAGCGGGCGCCACGTTCAGCGTAAAAGTTTTAAAAACAAGAAGCATTCACCATTGTTCCCCGAGTGCTGTGGGGGGGGGAGGGCAGCCACTTTTAAAGTTGAAGCATGCATAGCGCTCCATACGAGAAGCGGCCACCATTGTCCCGCGAGTGCTGTGTGTGCGCGCTGCAAATACAAGCAGCAGCCACCATTGTCCCCATTATTCATTAAACAAAATAGTGCTCACCGACTTATAAAGCAGAACGTGTAACAAGACAAGTAAAAGGTCCATTCGTAATGGGAGGTAACAAATGCAGACAAGGCGGTACCAAGGAGGGACTAACAAGCCTATTCACAAATGAAAAGCAACCATTTAGCAAGGACACTAACAGGAGCCAATTGAAAAGATGGGCGGGGAAATGAGCGGAGATTGTATGCCATACCTCAAAACAGTATCCGCAGAATAGCTCATGCGCTGCCCAGGCTTGACCTTAAATGGGGAAGTTATTACTCAGGACAAGGGGACGTTATTACTCAGGTTAAGGGGAAATTATTACTCAAGATAGGTGAAAGCTTTTACTGAGGATAATGGGAAGTTATTACTCTGAGTAAGGGGAGTTATTACTCAGGGTAAGGAGAAGTTATTACTCAGGATCAGAGGACTTTATTACTCAGGGTAAGGGGAAGTTATTACTCAGGGTAAGGGGAAGTTATTACTCAGGGTAAGGGGAAAGTTATTACTCAGGGTAAGGGGAAGCTATTACTCAGGATACGAGGTCATTATTACTCAGGACAAGGAAAAGTTATTACTCAGGACAAGTGAAGCTATTAATCAGGGTAAAAGGAAGCTATTACTGTGGATAAGGGAAAGCTATTAATCAGGATTAGGAGAAGGTTATTACTCAGGATAAGGGGAGGTTATTACTCAGAATAAGGGGAGGTTATTACTCAGAATAAGGGGAGGTTATTACTCAGAATAAGGGGAGGTTATTACTCAGAATAAGGGGAGGTTATTACTCAGAATAAGGGGAGGTTATTACTCAGAATAAGGGGAGGTTATTACTCAGAATAAGGGGAGGTTATTAGTCAGGATAAGGGGGCGGTTTTGAGCAGGAGCAAGGGCCAGTCGACATTAAGGGACTCGGGGAGTCCGTGCACACAATGTCATGGGGCAGTCAGGGCACCCGGGCAAGGGGCAGTCAGGGCACCCGGGCAAGGGGCAGTCAGGGCACCCGGACAAGGGGCAGTCAGGGCTCAGAGACCAAAGGGCAGTCAGGGCTCAGAGACCAAAGGGCAGTCAGGGCTCAGAGACCAAAGGGCAGTCAGGGCTCAGAGACCAAAGGGCAGTCAGGGCTCAGAGACCAAAGGGCAGTCAGGGCTCAGAGACCAAAGGGCAGTCAGGGCTCAGAGACCAAAGGGCAGTCAGGGCTCAGAGACCAAAGGGCAGTCAGGGCTCAGAGACCATAGGGCAGTCAGGGCTCAGAGACCATAGGGCAGTCAGGGCTCAGAGACCATAGGGCAGTCAGGGCTCAGAGACCATAGGGCAGTCAGGGCTCAGAGACCATAGGGCAGTCAGGGCTCAGAGACCAAAGGGCAGTCAGCGCTCAGAGACCAAAGGGCAGTCAGCGCTCAGAGACCAAGGGCAGTCAGCGCTCAGAGACCAAAGGGCAGTCAGCGCTCAGAGACCAAAGGGCAGTCAGCGCTCAGAGACCAAAGGGCAGTCAGCGCTCAGAGACCAAAGGGCAGTCAGCGCTCAGAGACCAAAGGGCAGTCAGCGCTCAGAGACCAAAGGGCAGTCAGCGCTCAGAGACCAAAGGGAAGTCAGCGCTCAGAGACCAAAGGGCAGTCAGCGCTCAGCGACAAAGGGCAGTCAGCGCTCAGCGACAAAGGACAGTCAGCACCCAGACGCGAGGGCTTTCAGCACCCAGAGACGAGGGCAGTCAGTGCCCAGAGACGAGGGCAGTCAGTGCCCAGAGACGAGGGCAGTCAGCACTCAGGAATAAGTGGCAGTCAGAGCCCAGAGACAAAAGATAGCCAGTGATCAGGTACAGCCATAGCTGAGGGACAATGGACAGTTGGCACGTGGGGCGAGGGTAGTCGGCGCCAGGACACTGAGTGTTTGGGGGGGGGGGGAAGAGGCAGTAAGTGCTGAAGGGCAAAATGCACGGAGAGCTCAGTGATGTGCGGCAGTGGATGCACAGGGACAAGAGGAAGTGCGGGATCAAATGCTGAGGGACAAAGGGCAGTGAGCACTCTAGGATGAGAGCAGTCAGTGCTCAGAGAGTCAGAGTGCTCTGAAAAAAATCAGTGAGTGTTCAAAAAAAAGAGGCACTGAGAGCTCAATGGCATGGGCAATCAGTGCTCTAGGTCAAGGGACATCAGTCAGTGCCCAGGAACCAGACAAAGTCACTACCTAGTGATAAGGGTCAGTCAGTGCCCAGGCACTAGACAAAGTCATAGTGACAAGGGTCAGTCAGTGCTCAGGAACGAGAGGCCCAGAACCTAATAAAATGGGCAATCAGTGCTGTAGGCCAAGTGGCAGTCAGTGGACAGGGACTGCATTAGTGAATGCTCAGGGACCAGGCGAAGTCGCTACCTAGTGACAAGGGGCAATTAGTATTATGGGGCAAGGAGAAGCCTGTGTTCAGGGGCAAGGGACACATGGCTCAATGACATGGATAATCAGTGCTCTGGGGCACTCAGCCCTCCAAGACGGGGGCAGTCAGTACTTAAGGACAGTAGGCCGTCGCTGGCCAGGGGCAAGAGATAGTTGGTATTCAGGACAAGAGACACTGGGAGCTCAATGACATGAGAAATCAGAGAAAAGGGGCAGTCAGTGCTCGTAGACAAGAGACAGAGCTCAATGACAGAGCGCAGGGGCAAGGGGCACTCAGGGGGCAAGGGGCACTCAGGGGGTAAGGGGCACGGGGCACTCAGGGGGCAAGGGGCACGCAGGGGGCAAGGGGCACTCAGGGGGCAAGGGGCACTCAGGGGGCAAGGGGCACGCAGGGGGCAAGGGGCACGCAGGGGCAGGGGGCACTCAGGGGCAGGGGGCACTCAGGGGGCAGGGGGCACTCAGGGGCAGGGGGCACTCAGGGGCAGGGGGCAGGGGGCAGGGGGCACTCAGGGGCAGGGGGCAGGGGCAGGGGCAAGGGGCAGGGGGCAGGGGGCAAGGGGCAGGGCGCAGGGGCAAGGGGCACTCAGGGCGCAGGGGGCAAGGGGCACTCAGGGCGCAGGGGCAAGGGGCACTCAGGGCGCAGGGGGCAAGGGGCACTCAGGGCGCAGGGGGCAAGGGGCACTCAGGGCGCAGGGGGCAAGGGGCACTCAGGGCGCAGGGGGCAAGGGGCACTCAGGGCGCAGGGGCAAGGGGCACTCAGGGCGCAGGGGCAAGGGGCACTCAGGGCGCAGGGGCAAGGGGCACTCAGGGCGCAGGGGGCAAGGGGCCCTCAGGGCGCAGGGGGCAAGGGGCACTCAGGGCGCAGGGGGCAAGGGGCACTCAGGGCGCAGGGGGAAAGGGGCACTCAGGGCGCAGGGGGCAAGGGGCACTCAGGGCGCAGGGGGCAAGGGGCACTCAGGGCGCAGGGGCAAGGGGCACTCGGGCGCACAGTGGCACTCGGGTGCACAGGGGCACTCGGGCGCACAGGGGCACTCGGGCGCACAGGGGCACTCGGGCGCACAGGGGCAAGGGGCACTCGGGCGCACAGGGGCAAGGGGCGCACAGGGGCAAGGGGCACTCAGGCGCACAGGGGCAAGGGGCACTCGGGCGCACAGGGGCACTCGGGCGCACAGGGGCACTCGGGCGCACAGGGGCAAGGGGCACTCGGGCGCACAGGGGCAAGGGCACTCTGGCGCACAGGGGCAAGGGCACTCTGGCGCACAGGGGCAAGGGGCACTCGGGCGCACAGGGGCAAGGGCACTCGGGCGCACAGGGGCAAGGGGCACTCGGGCGCACAGGGGCAAGGGGCACTCGGGCGCACAGGGGCAAGGGGCACTCGGGCGCACAGGGGCAAGGGGCACTCGGGCGCACAGGGGCAAGGGGCAGTCAGAGGGCAATGGATAGTCAGAGGGCAATGGATAGTCAGAGGGCAGTGGCAAGGGGCAGTCGGAGTGCAGGGGCAAGCGGCAGTCAGTGCACATGGACAAGGGGCAGTCAGTGCGCAGGGGCAAGGGGCAGTCAGCGCGCCGGGGCAATGGACAGCTAGGGAGCAGGGGCAATGGACAGTCAGTGTGCAGGGGCAAGGGTAGTCAGAGGGCAAGGAATAGTCAGCGCGCAGGGGCAAGGGGCAGTCAGCGTGCAGGGGACAGTCAGCTCACCAGGACAAGGGGAGTCAGTGCTCAGGACAAGGGGCATTCCGAGCTCAGGGACAAGAGGCACTGAGAGCTCAATAGCATGGACAATCAGTGCTCTGGGACAAGGGGCAGTCAGTGCTCAGGGACAAGAGGCACTGAGAGCTCAATAGCATGGACAATCAGTGCTCTGGGACAAGGGGCAGTCAGTGCTCGTAGTCAAGAGGCACTGAGAGCTCAATGGCATGGACAATCAGTGCTCTGGGACAAGGGGCAGTCAGTGCTCACGGACAAGAGGCACTGAGAGCTCAATAGCATGGACAATCAGTGCTCTGGGACAAGGGGCAGTCAGTGCTCAGGGACAAGAGGCACTGAGAGCTCAATAGCATGGACAATCAGTGCTCTGGGACAAGGGGCAGTCAGTGCTCAGGGACAAGAGGCACTGAGAGCTCAATAGCATGGACAATCAGTGCTCTGGGACAAGGGGCAGTCAGTGCTCACGGACAAGAGGCACTGAGAGCTCAATAGCATGGACAATCAGTGCTCTGGGACAAGGGGCAATCAGTGCTCTGGGACAAGGGGCAGTCAGTGTTCAGGGACAAGGGGCAGTCAGTGCTCAGGGACAAGAGGCACTGAGAGCTCAATAGCATGGACAATCAGTGCTCTGGGACAAGGGGCAGTCAGTACTCGTAGACAAGAGGCACTGAGAGCTCAATAGCATGGACAATCAGTGCTCTGGGACGAGGGGCAGTCAGTGCTCGTAGACAAGAGGCACTGAGAGCTCAATAGCATGGACAATCAGTGCTCTGGGACAAGGGGCATTCCGAGCTCAGGGACAAGAGGCACTGAGAGCTCAATAGCATGGACAATCAGTGCTCTGGGACAAGGGGCAGTCAGTGCTCAGGGACAAGAGGCACTGAGAGCTCAATAGCATGGACAATCAGTGCTCTGGGACAAGGGGCAGTCCGTGCTCACGGGCAAGAGGCACTGAGAGCTCAATAGCATGGACAATCAGTGCTCTGGGACAAGGGGCAGTCAGTGTTCAGGGACAAGGGGCAGTCAGTGCTCAGGGACAAGAGGCACTGAGAGCTCAATAGCATGGACAATCAGTGCTCTGGGACAAGGGGCAGTCAGTACTCGTAGACAAGAGGCACTGACAGCTCAATAGCATGGACAATCAGTGCTCTGGGACGAGGGGCAGTCAGTGCTCGTAGACAAGAGACACTGGGAGCTCAATAGCATGGACAATCAGTGCTCTGGGACAAGGGGCAGTCAGTGCTCAGGGACAAGAGGCACTGAGAGCTCAATAGCATGGACAATCAGTGCTCTGGGACAAGGGGCAGTCAGTGCTCAGGGACAAGAGGCACTGAGAGCTCAATAGCATGGACAATCAGTGCTCTGGGACAAGGGGCAGTCCGTGCTCACGGACAAGAGGCACTGAGAGCTCAATAGCATGGACAATCAGTGCTCTTCGACAAAGGAAAAACAGCGCTTTGGGCAAGCGGAGGTCAGCACACCCAGAGATGAGGACAGCTAGTGCTCAGTGACAAGAGGCAGTCGCTGCCCAAGGCCATAAATTAGTCGCCCTCTGGGGCAGTCATAGCTTGGGGAAAGGAGTAGTCGTGTTCACAAGCAGTCAGCACTCAGGAGCAATGGGCAGTCAGTGCTCAAGGACAAGAGGGAGTCCATGATCAGTGACAACCAGAAATGAGGGACAAGGGGCAGTCAGCACATGGACATGAGGGCAGTGAGTGATCAGAGATGAGGTGCACTGAGTGCTCGGGGACAAGAGGAGGTGAGTGCTCAGGGACAAGAGGCACTGAGAGCTCAATAGCATGGACAATCAGTGGTCTGGGACAAGGGGCAGTCAGTGCTCAGGGACAAGAGGCACTGAGAGCTCAATAGCATGGACAATCAGTGCTCTGGGACAAGGGGCAGTCAGTGCTCAGGGACAAGAGGCATTGAGAGCTCAATAGCATGGACAATCAGTGCTCTGGGACAAGGGGCATTCCGAGCTCAGGGACAAGAGGCACTGAGAGCTCAATAGCATGGACAATCAGTGCTCTGGGACAAGGGGCAGTCAGTGCTCAGGGACAAGAGGCACTGAGAGCTCAATAGCATGGACAATCAGTGCTCTGGGACAAGGGGCAGTCGGTGCTCACGGACAAGAGGCACTGAGAGCTCAATAGCATGGACAATCAGTGCTCTGGGACAAGGGGCAGTCAGTGCTCACGGACAAGAGGCACTGAGAGCTCAATAGCATGGACAATCAGTGCTCTGGGACGAGGGGCAGTCAGTGCTCAGGGACAAGAGGCACTGAGAGCTCAATAGCTTGGACAATCAGTGCTCTGGGACGAGGGGCAGTCAGTGCTCGTAGACAAGAGGCACTGAGAGCTCAATAGCATGGACAATCAGTGCTCTGGGACGAGGGGCAGTCAGTGCTTGTAGACAAGAGACACTGGGAGCTCAATAGCATGGACAATCAGTGCTCTGGGACAAGGGGCAGTCAGTGCTCGTAGACAAGAGGCACTGAGAGCTCAATAGCATGTACAATCAGTGCTCTGGGACGAGGGGCAGTCAGTGCTCGTAGTCAAGAGGCACTGAGAGCTCAATAGCATGGACAATCAGTGCTCTGGGACAAGGGGCAGTCAGTGCTCGTAGTCAAGAGGCATTGAGAGCTCAATAGCATGGACAATCAGTGCTTTGGAACAAGGGGCAGTCAGTGCTCAGGGACAAGAGGCACTGAGAGCTCAATAGCATGGACAATCAGTGCTCTGGGACAAGGGGCAGTCAGTGCTCAGGGACAAGAGGCACTGAGAGCTCAATAGCATGGACAATCAGTGCTCTGGGACAAGGGGCAGTCAGTGCTCGTAGTGAAGAGGCACTGAGAGCTCAATAGCATGGACAATCAGTGCTGTGGGAGAAAGGAAAAACAGCGCTTTGGGCAAGCGGAGGTCAGCACACCCAGAGATGAGGACAGCTAGTGCTCAGTGACAAGAGGCAGTCGCTGCCCAAGGCCATAAATTAGTCGCCCTCTGGGGGCAGTCATAGCTTGGGGAAAGGAGTAGTCGTGTTCACAAGCAGTCAGCACTCAGGAGCAATGGGCAGTCAGTGCTCAAGGACAAGAGGGAGTCCATGATCAGTGACAACCAGAAATGAGGGACAAGGGGCAGTCAGCACGTGGACATGAGGGCAGTGAGTGATCAGAGATGAGGTGCACTGAGTGCTCGGGGACAAGAGGAGGTGAGTGCTCAGGGACAAGAGGCACTGAGAGCTCAATAGCATGGACAATCAGTGCTCTGGGACAAGGGGCAGTCAGTGCTCAGGGACAAGATGCACTGAGAGCTCAATAGCATGGACAATCAGTGCTCTGGGACAAGGGGCAGTCAGTGCTCAGGGACAAGAGGCACAGAGCTCAATAGCATGGACAATCAGTGCTCTGGGACAAGGGGCAGTGAGTGCTCGTAGACATGAGGCAATTAGAGCTCAATAGCATGGACAATCAGTGCTCTGGGACAAGGGGCAGTCAGTGCTCGTAGACAAGAGGCACTGAGAGCTCAATAGCATGTACAATCAGTGCTCTGGGACGAGGGGCAGTCAGTGCTCGTAGTCAAGAGGCACTGAGAGCTCAATAGCATGGACAATCAGTGCTCTGGGACAAGGGGCAGTCAGTGCTCGTAGTCAAGAGGCAGTGAGAGCTCAATAGCATGGACAATCAGTGCTTTGGAACAAGGGGCAGTCAGTGCTCAGGGACAAGAGGCACTGAGAGCTCAATAGCATGGACAATCAGTGCTCTGGGACAAGGGGCAGTCAGTGCTCAGGGACAAGAGGCACTGAGAGCTCAATAGCATGGACAATCAGTGCTCTGGGACAAGGGGCAGTCAGTGCTCGTAGTCAAGAGGCACTGAGAGCTCAATAGCATGGACAATCAGTGCTCTGGGACAAGGGGCAGTCAGTGCTCAGGGACAAGAGGCACTGAGAGCTCAATAGCATGGACAATCAGTGCTCTGGGACAAGGGGCAGTCAGTGCTCGTAGTGAAGAGGCACTGAGAGCTCAATAGCATGGACAATCAGTGCTGTGGGACAAAGGAAAAACAGCGCTTTGGGCAAGCGGAGGTCAGCACACCCAGAGATGTGGACAGCTAGTGCTCAGTGACAAGAGGCAGTCGCTGCCCAAGGCCATAAATTAGTCGCCCTCTGGGGGGAGTCATAGCTTGGGGAAAGGAGTAGTCGTGTTCACAAGCAGTCAGCACTCAGGAGCAATGGGCAGTCAGTGCTCAAGGACAAGAGGGAGTCCATGTTCAGTGACAACCAGAAATGAGGGACAAGGGGCAGTCAGCACATGGACATGAGGGCAGTGAGTGATCAGAGATGAGGTGCACTGAGTGCTCGGGGACAAGAGGAGGTGAGTGCTCAGGGACAAGAGGCACTGAGAGCTCAATAGTATGGACAATCAGTGCTCTGGGACAAGGGGCAGTCAGTGCTCAGGGACAAGAGGCACTGAGAGCTCAATAGCATGGACAATCAGTGCTCTGGGACAAGGGGCAGTCAGTGCTCAGGGACAAGAGGCACAGAGCTCAATAGCATGGACAATCAGTGCTCTGGGACAAGGGGCAGTGAGTGCTCGTAGACATGAGGCAATGAGAGCTCAATAGCATGGACAATCAGTGCTCTGGGACAAGGGGCAGTCAGTGCTCAGGGACAAGAGGCACTGAGAGCTCAATAGCATGGACAATCAGTGCTCTGGGACAAAGGAAAAACAGCGCTTTTGGGCAAGCGGAAGTCAGCACACCCAGAGATGAGGACAGCTAGTGCTCAGTGACAAGAGGCAGTCGCTGCCCAAGGCCATAAATTAGTCGCCCTCTGGGGGCAGTCATAGCTTGGGGAAAGGAGTAGTCGTGTTCACAAGCAGTCAGCACTCAGGAGCAATGGGCAGTCAGTGCTCTCCGGGGCAAGGGATCACCTTTTGGTGAATATCCCTGGCTATGCCCCCCATCCTCCCTGCTACTCTACAGCCCCCTACTATGAAGCCTGCCTGTAACGGAACGATTCGTTTTTAATCATCTGCAGAAAAGGAAATCTTGGTTTTATATCTACCTGAAGTCTTGTCTTTGACGACTTTGCTAACTGAGACTGCCTCCCACCGGAGTTAGGACCGAAGCCGTCCTAGTGGAAGCCGATGCCCCAGCTGCTGCTGAAGTACCATTCCTGCTTGTCACCACACCCGGAGCACCCAGCGTGGCGTTAAGGATCTTCTGGGAGAGGTACGGGGTACGGAGCACACACCCCTCCCCCATCCCCGCTGGCGTGACCGAGACTGCCTCTCACCGGAGTTAGGACCGAAGCCGTCCTAGTGGAAGCTGATGCCCCAGCTGCTGCTGGAGTCCCATTCCTTCCTGTCGCCGCATCCGGAACCCCCAGCGTGGCGTTAAGGATCTTCTGGGCGGGGTACGGAGCACACACCCCTCCCCCATCTCCGCTGGTGTGACCCAGGAGCTACAGTCGCGCTGTGGATCGAATCCGCCCTGCAGCCGGACTACGGGCCCCCATCCCCGCAGGTAGCTGGAATTCGTGGCACAGCTCGGGGGTGACGAGACCCCGTGCCAGGTGAAGCGGAGTGGTGGGACCTGATACGGATAACGGGTGTAGTCTAAAAGAACTCACGGTGCCGCGCTGGGCTCTACCGTTATCCTACTGCATCTGAGAGTCCCAGCTGCCCGTAAATACGCAGGAAACTGACACAGCACTGAACATACAACATCAATGACAAAGTGGGGACACGAGGACCTCCTTGGAAAATATCAAGGTGAGACAGCCCTCCCCTTGCTGCAGATATATGCACTCATGATATGGCTTCCAACCTCTTTTCGTCCTCAGCCATTTTGGGAAGACCACTCCACTCCCCTCGCCCCCACAGCCATCTTGCCATCCTCTCTTCCACCACTTACTTTTCGTTGTCTCCCTCATCCTAGCCAGGAGACCCTGATCTCTTGAGTAAGCCTAGAGCTCCATCTGGTGGCCACAAGAAGAAATGCAGGCTACCTTGCTCCTGCTAGCTTATACTACAGTTCCTCGGATCCACACTGCCTGTTTGTGTGGTCAAGCTTAGTGCTCCATCACTGGACCTAAAATTAAGATACAAAGGCTTCCTTGATATGCTGGCGTGTGATACTGGACCGTGGAATGCTACTGCCTTTAACCAACAGCGCTACTAGAAAAGAGACTAAATTCAGTAATTGGCATTTCCCTAATTATTTAGACCAACCATACTCCCCAACAAGACGCAAATGCACAACTAACTTCTCCTCCCACCGATTCATATAGACAATAGAACTGGTCATCGACCTGATCTTAACCACATCCCTCACCTGACCTTGATCCTGCTCTCCCGCTAGGACATGTACTCTTCGAACTTTCCCTCGACCGTGGAGACCCTGGCATTTGACCGATGCCCGGTGGAGCTACCTGTTAGCTGAAGAGGAGATGGGCTGTGGATCCCCACTCGGCCGTCACCTACCCAGCCGGACTTTGGGCAGACGTTCCTTCGTCTCTCTGTCATATCTCCCTCCTACCCCTTCACCCTACTCCCTTCCCCCTCTACGCTCCCTTCTTCTTGCCTTCTATCCCTTTAATGTTTTTCTGTTGAGACCTAGCTATTTGACCGATGCCCGATGGAGCTACCTGATAGCTGAAGAGGAGATGGGCTGCGGATTCCCCCTTGGCCGTCACCTACCCAGCCGGACCTTGGGCAGACTTTCCCTTCGTCTCTCCGTCGTATCTATACCCTACCCCTTTTTCCCCTTACCCCCTTACCCTTTTCACTCCACTTTCCTTTTCTTCTATGCTCCTTAAATGTTTTTACTGGTATCATTGGTAACTTGTAACTGATGTAAGTTTGCAACTATGTGGAACCTTATGTAAAGCGCTCTGATACCTTCGGGTCTAGCCAGCGCTATATAAAACTCTTTAAATAAAATAAAATAAATAAGTGCTCAAGGACAAGAGGGAGTCCATGATCAGTGACCACCAGAAATGAGGGACAAGGGGCAGTCAGCACGTGGACATGAGGGCAGTGAGTGATCAGAGATGAGGTGCACTGAGTGCTCGGGGACAAGAGGAGGTGGGTGCTCATGAATGAGAGGTAATGAGAGCTCAATGACATGGGCAATCAGTGCTCTGAGACCAGAAGAAGTCAGGGACCAGAGGCACTGAGCGCTCAATGACATGGGCAATCAGTGCTCTGAGACCAGAAGAAGTCAGGGACCAGAGGCACTGAGCGCTCAATGACATGGGCAATCAGTGCTCTGAGACCAGAAGAAGTCAGTGGTCAGGGACCAGAGGCACTGAGCGCTCAATGACATGGGCAATCAGTGCTCTGAGACCAGAAGAAGTCAGTGGTCAGGGACCAGAGGCACTGAGCGCTCAATGACATGGGCAATCAGCGGTCAGGGACAGAGGCCAGTTGGTGCCCAGGTACAAGAGAGAGTCAGTGATCCAGGTAAAGACAAGAAGCAGGCAGCGTTCACGGACAGGAAGCTGCAATGGCTCAGGGTCATGGGGCAGACAGCAATCAGGGACAGGGGGAAGCCAGCTCTCAAGATTAGAACCACTGAGTGCTTAGTGACAAAGGTCAATGAGCACTCACTCATTGGCATTCAGGACTCCGGTACAAGGGGCAGTCAGCATGCCAGGACAAGGGGCAGTCAGTGTTCAGAGACAAGGACAAGTTACCATTCAGGGACAAGGGCGAGTCAGCACTCAGAATACTTAGGGCACGTGAGAGTCAACACTCAGAATACTTAGGGCACGTGAGAGTCAACACTCAGAATACTTAGGGCACGTGAGAGTCAACACTCAGAATACTTAGGGCACGTGAGAGTGAACTCTCAGAATACTTAGGGCACGTGAGAGTCAACACTCAGAATACTTAGGGTACGTGAGAGTCAACACTCAGAATACTTAGGGCACGTGAGAGTGAACTCTCAGAATACTTAGGGCACGTGAGAGTCAACACTCAGAATACTTAGGGCACGTGAGAGTGAACTCTCAGAATACTTAGGGCACGTGAGAGTGAACTCTCAGAATACTTAGGGCACGTGAGAGTGAACTCTCAGAATACTTAGGGCACGTGAGAGTGAACTCTCAGAATACTTAGGGCACGTGAGAGTCAACACTCAGAATACTTAGGGCACGTGAGAGTGAACTCTCAGAATACTTAGGGCACGTGAGAGTCAACACTCAGAATACTTAGGGCACGTGAGAGTGAACTCTCAGAATACTTAGGGCACGTGAGAGTCAACACTCAAGGGGCCTTCGGTGTTCAGGAGCAGAACGACAGGCCACCCAGAGTGCTCAGGGCTAGGAATGGGGAGGACATTGGCATAATGACCAGGGCAGTGCCAGGGACAGTGATCAGTAAGGACATGAGGCCTCTACTGTTGGCGTAAAAACCCTCAGGCCACTTGGAAAAATAATCCACCAGTACTACAGCATGACCTCCATGGGCTGTTCCACAACTTCCCTCCTCATTCCTAAAGGTGGAACAAGTCTGTCCCCTACTGTGACCCGGTCTTTATTCACACTCAACTCAAGTCTCTTCTGCGTGGTCCATCACCTCCACCTCTTACCTCGACAGCCACCAACCCTCTTCTAAATTCCTTCACCTCTTCCAACACACTGTTGTTCTTTCTCTGTGCCACTGCCCCACATTTCCTCTCTGAAAGGGACAGTTCTGCTCACAGGTATCCCCGCGTCTCCAGCTGGGCCCCCTACACCTATCTACGACTGTTCATCCACCCACCGACCCTCCTAGACCGGAAGTGAGGTGGCCACTCCTCTGCAGCATCACACTTCTCCAGTACACGCTTCATCATCAACCTGGACTCATGATCATTCAATCTCAACTTTGCTTTCCTAGGTGGGGGTCCTCTGGTGCCCCCCACAGCACAAATGTGAACTAGAGGCTGATGATCAGTGCACACTTTGAAATCTTTATTGCCACAAATAATGCCAAAGTGCTGCAGCACCCACACTGCCCTCAGCAGTTCAGGTGCAGTAACTGCATACTCTGCTCTGTGCCTGTTAAAACCCTGGACATCAATGGTAAACCTCGTGACACTTTACCAGACTCTCCAGAAACAAGACAATGTACAAACTACACCTGCTCGCATCCACCAATCCCAGAAAGACACCTCAACATCAAAGGGTTTGAGTGTGACTGCAGACACAATTACATCCTGTATACAAGTAAATTAAATCTCCTTTCTCTGACCCCAGGTCATTTCTGCACCTTCTTCAACATCCCGCTTGTTAGCTCCGTCTTATGTGTAAATGCAGATTATTTCCCATAGCAGTCAGAAGAGCTGAAAAGGCATCTGCTGGTCTGTGCTTGTGGGACAAGCAGCTTTCTCGATAGCATCTACTAATGCAAATCTAGCTCGGATTCAATCCTCCAATTTCTGCGGCACAAACATGCCACATATTTTGGCACCAGTTAATTTTCTCTCCCTTCAGTGTTAAAACTTTCTCAGACAAACTCCTACATACCAATTTCAACATTCTATTACTTTCTCCCACCAGCTTTGCAAATGTTAGCATGTCAGCCTTGTAAACACTTGGCACACCTCCTTCCCTTTAAATACATGTAACAGTATACTATGGCCACACAGCTCATATAGTGCCTCGTTTGTCACAGTACTCTAAGGCTGCACAGCTCACATAGGGCCTGGTCTATCACAGTACCCTAAGGCTGCACAGCTCGCATAGGGCCTGGTCTATCACAGTACCCTAAAGCCGCACAAATCACATAGGGCCTAACAGTACCCTAAGGCCGCACTGCTCACATAGGACCTGGTCAGTCACAGTACTCTAAGGCTGCACAGCTCACATAGGGCCTGTTTAGTCACGGTACTTTAAGGCCACACAGCTCGCATAGGGCCTGGTCTATCACAGTACCCTAAGGCTGCACAGCTCACATAGGGCCTGGTCTATCACAGCGCCCTAAGGCCGCACAGCTCACATAGGACCTGGCCTGTCACAGTACTCTAAGGCTGCACAGCTCACATAGGGCCTGGTCTATCACAGTACCCCAAGGCCGCACAGCTCACATAGGGACTGGTCTGTCGCAGTACTCTAAGGCCGCACAGCTCACATAGGGCCTGGTCTGTCGCAGTACTCTAAGGCCGCACAGCTCACATAGGGCCTGGTCTGTCGCAGTACTCTAAGGCCGCACAGCTCACATAGGGCCTGGTCTGTCGCAGTACTGTAAGGCTCCACAGCTCCTGTAATGCCTGGCCTGTCACAGTACTCTAAGGCGGCACAGCTCGCATAGGGCCTGGTCTGTCACACTACTCTAAGGCTGCACAGCTCACATACGACGTTGTATGTCACAGTACTCTAGGGCTGTACTGCTCACATAGGACCTGGCTTGTCATAGTACTCTAAGGTTGCACAGCTCACATAGGACCTGGTCTGTCGCAGTACTGTAAGGCTGCACAGCTCCTGTAATGCCTGGCCTGTCACAGTACTCTAAGGCCGCACAGCTCACATAGGGCCTGGTCTATCACAGCACCCTAAGGCCGCACAGCTCACATAGGACCTGGTCAGTCACAGTACTCTAAGGCTGCACAGCTCGCATAGCGCCGGACTGTCGCAGTACTCGAAGGCTGCACAGCTCACATAGGACGTTGTATGTCACAGTACTCTAGGGCTGTACTGCTCACATAGGACCTGGCTTGTCATAGTACTCTAAGGCCGCACAGCTCACATAGGACCAGGTCTGTCACAGTACTGTAAGGCTCCACAGCTCCTGTAATGCCTGGCCTGTCACAGTACTCTAAGGCGGCACAGCTCGCATAGGGCCTGGTCTGTCACACTACTCTAAGGCGGCACAGCTCGCATAGGGCCTGGTCTGTCACAGTACTCTAAGGGCGCACAGCTCCTATACGGCCTGGTCTGTCACAGTACTCTAAGGCGGCACCGCTCACATAGGGCCTGGTCTGTCACAGTACTTTAAGGGCGCACAGCCACTATACGGCCTGGTCTGTCACAGTACTCTAAGGCGGCACAGCTCACATAGGGCCTGGTCTGTCACAGTACTCTAAGGCGGCACAGCTCACATAGGGCCTGGTCTGTCACAGTACTCTAAGGCGGCACAGCTCGCATAGGGCCTGGTCTGTCACAGTATTTTAAGGACGCACAGCTCCTATACGGCCTGGTCTGTCACAGTACTCTAAGGCGGCACAGCTCACATAGGGCCTGGTCTGTCACAGTACTCTAAGGCGGCAAAGCTCACATAGGGCCTGGTCTGTCACAGTACTCTAAGGGCGCACAGCTCCTATACGGCCTGGTCTGTCACAGTACTCTAAGGCGGCACAGCTCACATAGGGCCTGGTCTGTCACAGTACTCTAAGGGCGCACAGCTCCTATACGGCCTGGTCTGTCACAGTACTCTAAGGCGGCACAGCTCACATAGGGCCTGGTCTGTCACAGTACTCTAAGGCGGCACAGCTCACATAGGGCCTGGTCTGTCACAGTACTCTAAGGGCGCACAGCTCCTATACGGCCTGGTCTGTCACAGTACTCTAAGGCGGCACAGCTCACATAGGGCCTGGTCTGTCACAGTACTCTAAGGGCGCACAGCTCCTATACGGCCTGGTCTGTCACAGTACTCTAAGGCGGCACAGCTCACATAGGGCCTGGTCTGTCACAGTATTGCAAGGCTTTACAGCTCACAGATTCGCTAGCCTTTCGTGTTATTCTAGCAGTGTTCAGCTGAACTGAGGCCTGCTAAGCCTCTGTATTATATGGCTGTTCAGCTCCCACAAGGCCTGGGGCCCTATCATGATCACTGCGCAGCGCCTGCTTTTTGGCGCTAGAGGGATCTTAAATTCAGGCATATAACTCGATATTTCTCCGAATAAATGCACGAACTGAAAACAGAACAAATCAGAAACTGTGAGAAGAGATGATGTTTCCGACTTGTTCTGTCTAAACCTCAAGGGAAAAAAAATAAAAAAATAATTAAAAACAGGCGTTGCGCTCTGCGCAGAGCCATCTTGATACCGCCCTGGCCTGTCACGGTAATACAAGGTTGTACAGCGCACATAAGGCACGGTGTGTCACAAGTATTGCAAGGCTGACCAGCTCAGATAGGGTATAATCTGCTTTACTCTAACAAGACCGTACAATGGTATCACAAGGATGTACAGCTCACTACAGCTCACGACCTGGCCTGGGGCACTAGAATGAAGCGATTTAGCAGCTGCTGTATTTCCCGCATAATTATGGATTTGCCACATAATCCATCATCTGCTGCATTATCTGCAGATTTTAACAAAAATGTGTTTCCAACTAAAACGATCAAAATTTACAAAACAAATCGGCAAAACAGTGGAAGGCCTTTCGCAAAGTTTGACTGGTCATCTTTCTGTTGCTTATTGCTGCATTTGGGAGTCAGGCTGGTTCCGAGGTAAAACATTTGTGCAGATAGTGTTAACATGTGTAACAAAGACAAAATAATGAGTTAATACCACCATAAAATGTGCCACATTACACAGCATAATTTGCCTTTTCTTGCCGTATAATTTAGTAAACACTACTGCATAATTTGATGCTCCCCAGCCGCATAATTCTGGTGGCCCTATATATAGTAAACCCTACTGCATAATTTGGTACTCCCCAGCCGCATAATTCCAGTGTTAGTGGCTATGGTGCAGGGTCATGCAGCCCATGCATAGCCTGCGATATCTCACAGTTGCAAGACAATACAGCTCTCATACTGCACAAAAAGGCTCAGCATTACAAGGATGTACGGTACACATGCCCTGGACTCCTTCAGTGGTACACGATTGGACGGCTCGCACTGCCTGGCTGGGGTCAGGAATACCAGCTCGAAACCGAAGCTGTACTGCCCATATATAAGTGCTGTACCTTAGTCTCACAGGATTTACATGTATTGATAGGACTGTACGGGCTAAGCCACTGGTGCCGTTTCCCCACAAGCGCAACCAAGCTTGCCGTGGTTAAGGCATATGCGTGGTCTAGATGCTGGAATGGGCGGGCCCAGGAAGAATCGGAAGAGTACGCAGTGAGGTAAGTGGGGCTGGGGCCATGGGTTGGGGGAGTGGGGGGTCGTTTTTAAGGGTTGGGTGTAGTGTTTAGGGGTGGGGGGTTCGGGGTTGTTTTCAGGGCTGGGGGTGTCGGGGAAGTTTTTAGGGCTGGGGGGTTGGGGAAGTTTTTAGGGCTCGGGGGTTGGGGTAGTTTTTAGGGCTCGGGTGGGGGGGGGTTGGGGCTAGTTTTTAGGGCTCGGGGTGGTCAGGGTACTTTATAGGGCTGAGGGGAGTGTCAGGTAGATTTTAGGGCTCAGGGACGGCAGGTTAGTTTTTAGGGCTCGGGGATGGTGAGGTTAGTTTTAGGGCTGGTTGGGGTACTTTTTATGGCATGGGGGGTCAGGGTACTTTTTAGGGCTGTGGGGATGTCCGGTAGTTTTTAGGGCTCAGGGTTGTCGGGTTAGTTTTTAGATCTCGGGGGAGTGGGGTAGTTTTTAGGGCGCAGGGTAGTTTTTAGGCTATAGGGGGGGGCGGGGTGATCCTTACCACACATCCCTTTACCAGTCATGCCTTTACCACGAAATTGCGTGGTAAAGGCACGTGTGGTAAAGGCATGCGTTATTCAGCCCCATTTGTGGTTATGGCAGCGTTGTAGAGGCACGCTTGGTTTAGCCATGCGTGCCTTCATCATACAACCGGGCTGTACATCTCACATAGGGAGGTCACGTGCCATGCAATGTGGGTCAGTATTACCGGCAGCAGCAACTCACAAAAGGACCGTTTTGGGTCAAATTCAAATTCGCTTTATTCGATTTTCATTTTAGGATAAGAAGAATCATAAAAGCACAATACACAAATACACATTTATACGTTTATACATTTTAAACATTCTATTTAAAATCATTATTAGCGGAGTACAAACCAACCACATAATAATAGTACTTCTTTGTTCAATTTTTCCAAGTAAAAAGCGACTGTCCATATCAATTTATACAGATAAAACCAATACATTAAAATTTACAATTGTTTCCTAAACTTGATTACCGCTTTTAAAAATATTGCAATATTTCTGATGTAACATTCACTATCCAATAGTTGCAATGCAAGATAGGCGGGGCGACATTGCCTCAAACCCCAAATTTTTTAAATCGGGAGGATCCACCTTTTTCTGTATTCCCTATAATATTTACAGAATAAAACAATATGAATTGTCGATTGGGACGCGTCGCCATCACAGGGGCAAGCTTCTAAATTTTTTGACCAATCATTTATTGTAGGGAACGATACTAAACGATAAAAGGAATCTAATCTAAAATGTGCAAGCACGAATCTATCGTACCCAGTTCCATGGTAGGTCAAGTAAGGTTGCATTTCAGTAGAAACAAGGATCATCTGGTTTTGGAGAACTGTCGGTTTATGGGCTTCACTTTCATATCTAAGTTCTTCCAAGTGTGACATGCATTGTTTTTTAAAATCTTTCCTAGAAATATTAATCATCTTTAAAGGATTTTCAAAAAATTCTGACTGTCCTAAGTCCCCCATAAAATCTTTAATATACTTCAACCATCTAATAGTTAGGGCTTGGTCCAATTTAAGAGAATCTTTTATGACCCTTTGATTAAATGTTGTTTTTGTTGAGGTCCAGATTCGGTGCCATAATAGTACTGGCTGGACCCTTATTTTATCCGTAATGTATTCTAGCCCCAGCTCCTTGTGGCATACAAAGGTTGAAGTCGAACGAGGGACAGCCAATATATAGCGAATAAAAGCATTTTCCACTTTCTGTATGTCTACTACGTTACAGTATCCCCAGATCCCCGCCCCGTACAGTACTGCACTGACACACTTGGCTTGATAGATTTTAACCAGTTCCGAAGGTGGCCGTTTACCTAATTTCTGAGCAAAATTTACAAGGGCTGTTGTTGTTTTCATAAATATCAATTTTTTGCCCTTATGGCCTGCAGCCATGTGCCCTTATTATCCACAAGAATACCTAAATATGGATATGTTTTTGTGGTTTCTAGCTTATTGTTTCCAATAAAAATAGATCTTTCTTTCTTGCTAGTTTTCCCACAGCTCATTATAAAGGTTTTAGTAGCGTTAATCTTTAGGTCAAGGCTTTCCATGTAGAGATTATATTTAATTAGAGCCCGCTGTAGCTCAAGTGGTGTTCGGGCCATTATCACCGCGTCGTCGGCATAGAGTAAGATGGGAATGGGTCGATCTTTCACCTGTGGTAAATCCTGGCACCCCTCAAGCATCACCTGCTCAAGGCCGTTGGTATACAGGGTAAACAAGAAGGGTGCCAGGACACAACCCTGTCTTACCCCCCCTCTCTACTGCAAAAGAAGCTGTGTATTCCCCATTTGGTCCATACCGTACTCTAGCGCTGGCATCAGAATATAATTCTCTCACAACTTGAATTAAGGCTGGTTCAACTCCCATCGCTTCAAGAATCTTCCACAATTTATTATGGCATACAGAATCGAACGCGGTGGAAAGATCTACAAAGACTAGGTGCAATTTTCCTTTTTTTGCTCTAACATATTTTTCCGTCAGGATTGTTAAATTAAGGCCCTGTTCTAATGTTCCTAATCCTTCCCTGAATCCGAATTGTAGGTCCGTTAGTACGTTATTTTCTTCAGCCCATTCTTGGAGACGGTTTAAAATAATACGGCCTAAGACCTTTCCCACCGAATCTAATAAGGAAATTGGGCGATAACATGTGGGGTTTTGCCTGTCACCTTTCTTAAAAATTGGGACCATTAATGACTCAGACCAAGTTCCCATGAGTCCTACCTTGCATGCTGCTGCAAGGACTTATTTTATTAAGGGGCCCCATAGCTCCAAATTTTGTTTGAATATGTCTACGGGTACCCCATCTGGTCCCGGTGCCTTTCCGCCCTTACTAGCTTTTACAGCAAGTTCAACTTCTTCTAAGGTGAAGTCTATATTAATTGGGAAGGGCTCGTTTGTACGGCTAGAAACAAAGGGGGAAACAGTTTGGATGTTAAACTCCTGTTTTTTAGCATACATTTTAGTGAAATGTTCTACCCATTGCCCTTCATCAATTGCGATTTCTATTCTTGGCATTGTCTCGGGTCTCAGGAAGGGGGAGTTGATCACTCGCCAAAATGCAATAGTATCGCCCTCTGTACTTGCCTTATGCAGGTCAGCCCAAGCATTCGTTTTTATTTCCCTCTTTCTAGTTTTTAGAGCTAGGTTGTATGCACGCCTAGATTGGGCTATTTCTTCTCTATCCCATTTCTTTTTATGTAGGGCGTTCTTCAAGGTGGTATATGCTCTCGTACAGTTATTATCAAACCATCCGACCTTCTTCTCCTTCCTGTTTCTCATTTCCCTTTTCAACGTGTTCCTGATTGTATTTGTTATACAAATATAAGATCCCAATATGTCTTCGTGTGATGTAGTCTCATCGAGACATTTCATAATATTTTCCCTGCTGTTATCCACCACTTCTTTCATAACTACTGATGGTTCTACCTGGGCCCATTTTAAGGAATATCCATTTATTTTATTTATTGCTAGACCTTGTAATTGTTGGATCCTTTCGGGATGTACTATCCGTGTTTTTGATGCCACTGATATACTCATACTTTGAGGGAAATGGTCACTTAAGACATTTTTATGGGTTTTAAAACTTAGAACCCTGGAGGCGGATCTATTTGTTATTATAAAATCTATAATTGTATTCGCCCCCCTTCCATGAAAAGTCTGTGTAAACTGGATAGGAGGCGAGGTCAACATGTTTACAAAGCTCATATCTAGGAAGAATAAAATCTAATTTAAGGCATCACCCTGTAAGTTGTGGGAAAAGTGAGGGAGGTTACATTCTCTTTCATCTACATAGCGCATCTTCATTATGCGAACACAAAGCAGTATTAAAATCTCCTCCCCAAACTAATAATCCATTTTCCCTATCATCATTCATAGTGTTCTGCATTGCATTTCTGAGCTGTTTTAACATTTGAATTATGTGTTCCCTTTGTACATTATTATAAAAGTTTACCAGAATAAGTGTGTCTCGCTTATCTATTTTCATGACCAATACTTGATAATTTGGTTCTGAGAGAGTCAACCTTACTTTAGTTATCTTTAATAAATTTGACACATACGTACACAGACCACCCTTTGGCCTCCCACTTGCCGATGGTCGAGCAATAGTGTTAAAAGTCTTATAGCCTTCAATGTGATTTTCTTCCAAGGACCATGTTTCCTGCAGGCAAAGTATGTCAAATTTACTCACAAAATTTAGCCATAGCTGATTATGTAGTTTAGACCGAAGTCCTGCAACATTCCAAAAGAGTACCATAATACTGTTCGAATTAGCCGTTTCCTGTGTTTGATTATCAATGTATGTAAAGCTGTGTAAGTTGGACGGTAGTCTCCAGCTATGCGGTACATCTTGTGGAATGACTAGCTCACCTAATATAACAGTATTATTTACTCTCTGTATGTCTGTTTGGTACTGGAAGCTTGTTCCTACAGGTGAGTGGAGATTATGGGTGTTCTCAGAGGTCATGTCTTTTACTAGAATGGTCTTAGGACAGAGACTATTTACAATTGCTTCCTCTACTGAAAAAATTTCACTAATGTTGTTATTAGTTGGGGGTATCTGGCCCTCTAAGCTACTTTCAGCATATACTGGGTTGACTTGGCATCAATTGCACTCCTCTAAATCAAATAGTGGTGCGAAGCGATTCTGATGGTTCATATCTGATACGACCCCGGTACTATCAACCCGCTGCATATTCAAGCCCCTATCATCAATGCGCAGGATCTGTGGCTGGATTCTCTGTGGTCTAGGCGGCCTTTAAAAATAACCCAGAGGTAAAGGTTTAATATTGGAGCTACTTGGAAGCATCTGGCCTAAATGTGTTAAAATAAAACCTACTACATGCCTACTGTTAAAGTTCACAACCACACAATCCCCCTCCCAATGCTTACTTGTGGGCCCCACCCATGGAACCCTTCTTGCCATCAATATTTGATTCGCTACCATCCCTCCAGACACTCCTATTTTGTTTAAATTTTGATTTAGCCAATAAAAGGCTTTCAATATCAACTGTGGGGTAGACTCAGCTTGATTCCTCCTTAACTGAGGAACGTTTCCCAGTACTAAGACCAGAGGTGCTGCCGCTGGTGGGAGATATAGAGTTTGGTCCATCTTCCCTGCCCGCCCCTTAGTCAAACCTTTTTCCCTCCATGAGGCATCCCCGCGTAGGCCCGCTATCGTCGGCGCCTCATCCATTCCAGGTACGGTGGTTGCCCTTGTATTGTTACCTAGGTGCCTATCCTGATAGCCCCCTATCAATTCAGTACTAGTACTTTCAGTACCCCTTTGTGCCCTGTCCTCCTCTAACAGCCCATTGTTGGTAGCAATATGCATCTTTGCGTTCAGGATTTCAGCGGTGTTTGAGTCTAGGTTAGGCCCTCTTAAACTACTCAGATTAGGATCAATTGGGCTCACTTCCGGGACCGGGGTGAGGGAGTCCTGCCTCTGTAATGTTTTTTCTTCGTGCCTCCATTGTATTGTGGAGTTCCACTACATACATCCCAAGATCAGTAATTTTTTGATCCATCCGGGTCAACCTTTCTGTAATAGGGTTTAATAATGAAGAAACCAATGTTTCGAATCTACGCCATGATGCTTCATCAGTTTCACGAATTGCAAACGAATTTACACTATTTAAAATATTTGTCTCATCATGGCTACTCCCACCTCCAATATCTCCCTCCTCCTCACACATCCTTTTACTCTTATTTAATTTTGAAACCTTTGCTATATTAGCCCTTTGCGGTCCTCCAACCCGCTTTCTTTTTGCCCCCGTATCCAGTTTGCTATCCTGGGATTTTTTCCTAGTTTGGGCCCTTGTGGAAGTCCTTTGTATGTTCTCACTGGGTGCTGTTAATTCCGGGATTTTCAATATCACACCCTCCGGGGCCGCTACTGATACTTCCTCCGAGCCCACATCAATAATCTCGTTGCTCCATAAACCAATATTATTTGCAAACGCTCCTAACGATGATCTTTTCTGGGGTAGAAATTCTGTCGAGAGACGGCGCTCAGTCAGCGCAATCTCATTCTTCAAAATATTTGTCGCTCTCGTCAGGAAAGAGTCCAATGTATTCACTATCTTCCCCGTCGTCTGTGGGTTCGCAGGGTTCACTGCGCCTCTAATACTCGTCATGGCTTTTCAGGATCACTTAGCTAGAAGCCCCTCTCTCAAGTTTTATTTAATACCTGGGGCTTACCCTTTCAAGATGATTATTCAGATAGGCCAAATCAATAAGATAATTATGGGTTATTCCGAATGTCACACCCAAATGGACCAATTATCAAATGTCCCGCACTGGCCTGAAAACCGAGCCTATTACCTTACCTAGGCGCAGGAGTTGGAGAATGGGCTCAGCCCGGCCTCGTCCGGGCGTGGACGGGCCCGCCCTTGGCCCGGGCTTTGCCCGGGCGCGTCCCGCGCTGCGGGAGGGCGGCAGCGCTTTTGATGGGGCTGGAGGCGCTGTTGTTGTGCTGTTTCCCCGCACCAGGCAGAAGCTGTTGGGAAATGTAGGCCGTCCCCCTCACGGCAGTGAATGAAGGTATGGAGCCGTTCCCCTCACGGCGTTTGTAGATATCGCCCAGCAGTGCAGTGGTCTCCCAGGCCGTTCCCCTCACGGCAAGTAGCAAGCGCCGGTAAGCGCGTCCCGCGCTGCGGGAGGGCGGCAGCGCTTTTGATGGCGGTGGAGGCGCTGTTGTTGCGCTGTTTCCCCGCACCAGGCAGGGGCTGTTGGGAAATGTAGGCTGTTCCCCTCACGGCAGTGAATGAAGGTACGGAGCCGTTCCCCTCACGGCGTTTGTAGATATCGCCCAGCAGTGCAGTGGTCTCCCAGGCCGTTCCCCTCACGGCAAGTAGCAAGCGCCGGTAAGCGCGTCCCGCGCTGCGGGAGGGCGACAGCGCTTTTGATGGGGCTGGAGGCGCTGTTGTTGCGCTGTTTCCCCGCGCCAGGCAGGGGCTGTTGGGAAATGTAGGCCGTTCCCCTCACGGCAGTGAATGAAGGTACGGAGCCGTTCCCCTCACGGCGTTTGTAGATATCGCCCAGCAGTGCAGTGGTCTCCCAGGCCGTTCCCTCACGGCAAGTAGCAAGCGCCCGGTAGCGCGTGCGCGCTGCGGGAGGGCGGCAGCGCTTTGATGGGGCTGGAGGCGCTGTTGTTGCGCGGTTTCCCGCGCCAGGCAGGGGCTGTTGGGAAATGTAGGCCGTTCCCTCACGGCAGTGAATGAAGGTACGGAGCCGTTCCCCTCACGGCGTTTGTAGATATCGCCCAGCAGTGCAGTGGTCTCCCAGGCCGTTCCCCTCACAGCAAGTAGCAAGCGCCGGTAAGCGCGTCCCGCGCTGCGGGAGGGCGACAGCGCTTTTGATGGGGCTGGAGGCGCTGTTGTTGCGCTGTTTCCCCGCGCCAGGCAGGGGCTGTTGGAAAATGTAGGCCGTTCCCCTCACGGCAGTGAATGAAGGTATGGAGCCGTTCCCCTCACGGCGTTTGTAGATATCGCCCAGCAGTGCAGTGGTCTCCCAGGCCGTTCCCCTCACGGCAAGTAGCAAGCGCCGGTAAGCTCGTCCCCGTTTTGTGTCAATAGTATGTGGTTTAACAGCTCATATCTGACATGTCCCAGATCAGCATCAAGGAATATATAGCTCGGCCTGCTATGGCACAGTACTAAGGGGCTTGACAGTTCATATACGGCCTGTGCTGTCCTGTGTTAGTATTAGGAGATACATGTAGTCTGTTTTGGCTAGGTATTGGCGGGTTTTACAGCTCATATAGTTCCTGTCTGGGCTCAGTATTAATAGCCATTCAGTACACCTGGAGCCCTTTCTGGTTCAGTTTTATGGGCTGAACAGCTCCTATATGGCTGTAGCTCAGTATCACAAGTGCCACAGATCACACATGGCATGTTTTGAATTGGAATGAAGTGGTCTTACAGCTTACATATGGCCTTTTTTTAGGCTTTACCTTGCAAATATGTCCTGGGCTGTACTGGGTCAGTATTAGAAGCGGAAGGGCCAACACAGGCCGGCTTTGGCTCAGAGTTGACTGGTTTAACAGCTCAGCACCACAGACCATATAGTTACCATGGAGCCTGTTCTGTCTCAGCATTATGGGTCTATCAGATCCTATAGGAGCTGTCCTGGCTCAGCATCACAGGTGGGAGAGATCCCTTATGGCCTGTTCTAGCTCATTATGATGGGTTTTAAAGCTCATACGTGACTGCTCTCGCTCAGTATTACAAGTGGGACAAACCACATTCGACCTGTTTTAAATCACAATTAAGTGGATTTACTCCTCACACATGGCCTGTTCCAGCACTGTATTAAGGGGGTTAAAGTTCACAAAGGGGATGCTCTGTCACATAATTGCAAGGCTGCACAGCTCATGTACAGCTTCTTACAGCTCAATATTAAGGATACTTTACTATTCACGCATGGCTTCTCTGGAGCTGTACTGCAGAGTTTTACAGCTCACATAAAGCCCCCGGAGGCTCAGGATTCCAGGTAGGACATCTTACACTTGGTCTTTTCTGGCTCATTGCTACCGGGGCTTATAGCTCTCACATGGCCTGAGCTGGCTCATTCTTTGTTGCTGTTTTATTCATTCACTCGTGTCCGGTTCTTGGGGATTCGATGGATACAATTTCTCCAATTGTTTTGCTCGATAACAAATTTCTTTAGGTCTTGGAGATTCTAGTTTGTATTGTTCTAGACAGCTTTTAACCACCAAGAGTTTGGCCTTCCTCTTTTCCATTTTCCTTCCATCATTCCCAACATACTTTTTTTTTTTTACAGGGAGTTTTTTCATTATGAGACCAAAATATTTGAGCGCCATTTTTTATCATAAACGATTATACTGAAAGTTATGACTTCATCTGGTCAAATACTTATTTAATTGTTCTACTTGCTGTCCATGGGATATGCAAAAGCCATTCCCATCACCAGAGTTTGGAGGAGTCAATTCTGAAACAATCATTTGTTTAAATTTTATTAGTCGTCCTGCTTTTACATCCATACATTGCTACAGGAAAGTCTGTTGCTTTGACAAATCATATGTTTGTTGACAAAGAAGAATATATGAAGCAAGAATGCAAAGGGATCGAGGATAACAATCAGGGAAGCAGAACGAGAGACCTCACTAGGAAGATTATTAGAAATTTGGTTACTGGTTAACTGGGGTGTGAGCCCTGGTCAAGAAGCAAACACAATCTTAGTCAGCGTAAGGCACAAGCAAACCCCAAATTAATCTGTGCTCGACCCCCTGGTAGCTTGGCACAGAGCAGTCAGGATTAACTTAGATGTAATGTGTAAAGTATTTGTGTAACACTACAAATAGCAAAACAGTGAAAACTCCACACAAAAATATCCCAAACCAGGTTAGAAAAATAGAGCAATACTTAATAAATTTTAAAAAGACCAAAACGACAAAAATCCCATCAGTAGACCCGGAGTTATGAATTTTTAAAGAATAAACGGCAATATAGTGCCTAAAAGCATAAAGCGCCAACTGCAACTATCTGGTTGCGCTGGACCCGGTCAAAGTCAAAAGTTAAGGCTAACTGCGAGAGAGCGGGGGATGGACACAGTCCCAGATTAGTCTCGCTTGAAGGTTTACCTTCTCAATCTTTGTGCCAAGAGGCCCGTTCGCGTTGGAGATGGTCGCGAGGAGCAAGGAGAGAGTTGTGTGCGGTAGTCGGTGTGGTGCGAAGAGCAAGCCAGGCGTCATGGACGGGCGAGCTGGAGCTTCGCGTTGGCAGCCCCCTGGAGGCTGTCGATGCTGTTGTGCCAAGAGACGAGATGGCGGCGGCTCACACTGAACTTCGGTGCGAGTGGCGCTTCGTGAACAGCCCAAAAGCTGGATTTAAGAGCCATCTGAGCCACACCAAGGGTCCAGGACCTGAGGGGCACCACTTGGGGGTTAAGAACTCGCTGCAGCTGGGTCCAGGAGCTGGATGGGGAGCCTTTTATGATCCCGAGTCTCAGATCAGGAGGCCAGCAGACTAGCCCTTTGAGTCACTCTGGGTTCAAGATGAAGTTGCAGGTCCACTTCTTCCCCAGGCAAGAGGGCGGCAGGTCAGCACAGCAGGGCAGCAGTTCCTTTCGAGCAGCGGTCCAGCAGAGTGGCAGTCCTTGTAGCAGCACAGCAGCCCTTCTTCCTGGCAGAGTAGCCACAGGTCCAGATGTGTACCTTAGAGCTGGTGTCTAAGGTTCTTCTTTTATACACAGTTGTGCCTTTGAAGTGGGGAGAAGCTTCTAGAGGCATGTCTTTGAAGTGCACGGATTCCCTGCCTTCCTGGCCTGGCCCTGGCCAGTGGGTATGCAGGGGGCTTTGTGTGGAAGCAGGACACAGCCTATTCAGGAGTGACGCTGTGCCCCGCCCCTTCCCCCTCCTCCCTGCCATGCATGGCCCACCCAGTCACACCAAAGCTCTCATTGTGCGAGGCTGTTAGGAGGAATACACAAAGCCCAACTGACAACTACACCCAGTCATGTGACCCAGAGGCAGCCTGCAGGAACCAAATGGCTAAGGCAATAAAATGTAAACTTTCCAAAAGTTACAACAAAAGAGAGGGGTTGGGCCTGTAATACATCAGCAAAGCTAGCCAACTCAATACTGTAAAAACTACAAAAGCCAATGCTAACAAACATTTCACGAGAAACAATGTTTAACAACGTGGTCGCGCAAATTAATTGCTGTGCTCACCCTTTTATTTTCATCTTAATCCATAAAGATTCATTGTTTTTTCACGAACAATCATAGACCAAGGACCAACAAACATATATATCAATACATCAACTTTTTTCATTGCATGATGTTAGACAACCACAAAACAATTCACAAAACATATCCGAATAACATATTGTTCGCAAACAACTATCAACAATGCATGGCATGCCAACACAATCGACAAGTGTACAGCAGTTCTGAATTTCAATGCCTAAATGGATCTTCCAAAACTTTCAGCAATGTTAGTAGCTCCTGCCTATTGGCCATAACCGGTGTCACTTTTGGTCAACCTCTTCCCTGTTTGCCAGTGTTGTCTTATAGATGCACTCTCTGGTTCTGAACACTGCTGACGTGTTTCGAACCCTGCAACAGTTTGGGGGTTCTCTTCAAGGCTCAGAACTGTCGAGCACTACAAAAATAATATATATATATAGGGAACATCTTTAGTACTTGAAACCGTTAGTTGGAATGGGTTGTATTAGAGCATACCCAAATGCTCTAATACAACCCACTTCAACTAACAGTTTCAAGTACTGTCGCAGGGCTCGAAACGCGTCGGCAGTGTTCAGAACCAGATTGTGTATCTATAAGACAACACTGGCAAACAGGGAGTAGGTTGACCAAAAGTGACATTGGTTATGGCCCAATAGGCAGGAGCTACTAACAATGATGAAAGTTTTGGAAGCTCCATTTGGGCATTAAAATTCAGAACTGCTGTACACTTGTCGATTGTTTTGGCATGCTATGCATTGTTATTAATTGTTTGAAAGCAATATGTTATTTGGATATGTTTTGTAGAATGTTTTTGTGGTTGTCTCACATAATGCAATTAAAAAGTTGGTGTATTAATATATGTTTGTTGGTCCATTGTCCATGATTGTTAGCTAAAAAACAATTAATCTTTTTGGATTAAGATGAAAATAAAAGCGTGAGCACAGCAATTAATTTGCATTACTATGTAGTTAAACATTGTTTCTTCTGAAATGTTTCTAAACTTTCTAAAAGTGGCATTTTCAGAATTGTGATTTAAAATCCGACTTCACCATCAGTTAGGATTTTAAATTAGGATTGCAGAAGCACCAAACATGAACTGGTTGTCTCTTCCCATTTGGAAATTACACTTCTAAAATGTAATAAAGCAATTCCAATTTTATCCTATGGGAGAGGTATGCCTTGCAGTAGTGAAAAACAAATTCAAGAGTTTTTCACTACCAAGATGTGTAAAACTTAAACGTACAAGTCCTGCTTTTTAAATGCAGTGCACCCTGCCCTGTGGGCTATCCAGAGCCTACCCTAGGGGTGACATATATATTAAAAAGGAAGGTTTGGGCCTGGCAAAAGGTTTACTTTGCCAGGTCGATATGGCACTTTAAAGCTGCACACACAGGCTCTGCAATGACAGGCTAGCGACATGCTTAAGTGGCTACTTAAGTGGGTGGCACAATCAGTGCTGCAGACCCACTAGTAGCATTTCATTTACAGGCCCTGGGCACTTATAGTGCACTTTACTAGGGGCTTAGAAGTAAAGTAAATATGCCAATTGGTTATGAGCCAATGTTACCATGTTTAAAGGCGAGAGCACAAGCACTCTAGCACTGGTTAGCAGTGGTAAAGAGTGTAGAGTCCTAAGGCCGGCAATAAAGAAATCAGCAAAAACAGGAGGTCTGAAGGCAAAATGTTGGGGGGAAAATACCCCAAGAATGCCAGATCTAACAAACATCAAGGAGATAAAGAAGAAATTCTGCACATGTAATGGAACATTTAAAGACAAAGGAGGAAAAAAGCTCTTGAATGGAGACACCATAAAAGAAGATGGAAGGAATAAACAGAAGAACTATACAAGTGAGATGAAATCATGTCAGAGACGTTTGAAGATCAAATCTCGGAGCCGGACCTTGATATTCTGGAAAGTGAGACTAGATGGGCATTGAAACTCATAGCTAAGGCAAAACAGCTGGAATGGATACAATACCAATTGAATTGTTTAAAAAAAACAGAGTACCCTCGATCAACGTAATGACGGATGTTTGTCAGCAGACATGGAGGAGGATGCAATGGCTGAAAGACTGGAAGAGATCAAAATTTGTACCAATCCCAAAGAAAGGGGATGCATAAGATGCTCAAACTACCACATAATAGGTCCAATATCACATGCCTTTAAGAGCATGATGATGATCACGCACGCAAGACTCCAACCAAACGGAGCGTGAATTTCAAGATGTACAAGCTGGATTCAGAAAAGGAACAGGAACGCGTGACCAGATCTCGAACATGCGATGGATAATTGAAAAAGCCAGAGAATTTCAGAACTACGTCTTTTTCTGCTTTATAGACTGTACCAAGGCCTCCGACTGCATTGATCATGGAAAACTGTGGGAATGTATTAAAAGACAAGGGTGTGCCAACCCACCTGATCAGCCTCACGAGGCATCTGTACACCAGTCAAGCAGCAGCAGGAGGACCGATTATGGGGAAACACAGCGGATCAATGTTGCAAAAGGTGTTTGACAAGGTTGTATCCTATCGGCATATTTGTACCATCTCAACACTGAGCACATAAGGAAAAAATCCAGACTCAATGACGTTCAGACTGGAATCAAAATTGGAGGCAGAAAGATCAACAACTGACGGTATGCTGATGACACAACCCTGATTGCGCAAAGTGCAGAAGATCTCAGAGCAACGATTGCCTAGATCAATGAAAACAGCGCTGCAGCTGGACTAGAGCGAATTGTGAAAAAGACTAAAAATCATGTCAACGGGAATCTTGTAAGTCTCAGAATGGACAATGAAGAAATAGAGATCGCCAAAGACGTCATTTTCCTAGGATTACAGCTAAATCGAGAAGGCAACTGCAACCCTGAAGTCAGAAGACGGCTACAACTGGGAAGGAAAGCAGTGACGAGCCATGACAAAGCGATAAAGGGCTCACTATGACTGGGTCGCAAACCTCACACACAAAGATGACTCCTTCCCTCCCCAACCCCTCTAGTCCAGCTATCCTGCTCACTTTTTCATTCATTGTGGACCCTCAATTCCATCTCCCCTGTCACCAGAGCTTTAAGTGGGATGAAAAAACTGGGGGGGCCTCTCAAAGGGGCGTGGCCGATGTAATTAAGGGCGTGGCTTAAGATCACCTGAGCTAAAAACCTGTGCTCAGCACAGTGCGCCGCCCGACTGGTGTTTTGCTGTTTCTGTCATTACATCCAGATATATAATTCAACAAGTAACATTATACCTACAAGAAGCCAGGACTATTGGCTTTGTCAATAGTAGTTAGTTGCAGAAGATAAATAAGCAACAAGTATTGCTTTGTTGTATATAATATTGAAAATACTTCAGTTCTGAAATGATGAGCCTGTGAAAGAACTATAACGAGTCTCTTTGAAGTTACATCAAAGGCAGTGAAGGGTGGCACAGCTGCAGAGTTAAGATTTCTTTTCACCCTGAGGGTGAGGGCAAAAATGGAGAGCCGGATGTGGACTCGTCTTAGGACCTGTTTTTTTAGAACTGCCAATGCTGAGCACCGGCAGGACCCGGCCCACTTAAAGCCCTGCCTGTCACTATCCAACTCTGGGCTTTGAGACGAATTTAGGCGCAGAGAATCACTAAGCAAACAAGTTAGAAAGCAAGCAACATAACATGCAGTTTGATCGGACTCCGTACTACAGGGATGTACAGACCCCACACTGCTGGATCCTATTAACTAGTATAGGGTTGTCATGCCATATGGACCCTGGTCGGCTACGGATTAAAGAGACCTCAAACTACTTGAACTAGGTCAATATATATTTTTCCGGGGGTGTTCATCTCATATACAGCCTGGCTCGTCATTATCGACCTTGTACCGCTCATTGCTGTCTCTTCTCACTCGTATAACAGGCTTCTGTGCACAACACTAACTTTTTGTGGCTGCCTACCCCTAGGACACACTTTCTTTACATAAATAGATATAGTCGCAGTTAACATCGGGTTTGTAGACTGCTGTACTTGGCTTGAAACAGACGGGGCAAGAGCGCCATCTAGTGGCAATTTGCAGCATTACATGGGTACCAACAACAATACCTGTATTTTAGTTTTGCTATTTATTGACTCTGGCGCGCGATGGCCCACTGGTGGGTTTGACAGAAGCAGAACCTCGGATCGGATCACCTCTGTCAGGAGAGCCTGAATGCGAGGAGGGGATAAGAGTGAAGCTCCCACTCAAGTCTGAGGGTATACTCTTTACATACATGAATAACATGATTTTCAAATCTCAGAACAGAGAACTGTGACGCCACATCTTGTTTAACTAAGGTGCCCATGCCTGCCAAGTATCACGCATCAGGTGTGACGCTCACGCATTTCAGTGTGGTGTTCCGCATCACCGCACTGAAATGCATTGTCACGCATTTAATGCCGCTCGCCAGCCGCACCACCGGCGGTGCCTGTGCACCTGTGCGCCGGCTCTGCTGCTCTGAGACGTGCTACCGTGCTCACTTCCAGCACGGATTTTGGCGCCAAAGTTTCGCAGCAGATACGGTGTGAAATAATGAAAGCAGTGATTACATAGGTGCAGCAATGGGTGTCTGATCAGGTTAACCGCGTTAATTGTGTAATTGCAAAGTGTTAAACGCACAAGCCTTTCCAAACCAGGCCAGCGCCCGGAGAAAGTAACCAAGCTTCTGAGAAATTGTCCATCTACTTACATTTAGGAATGCATACGGCAGATTATTTTAATTATGTATTTGTGCTTGAAGTGCATGTTTGCCTTCATGTACACAGCACTAGACAAATGTCCGATTAGATGTATGGAAAGTTTTACTTAGCTGCAGGGCACAAGTCCTAAAAAAAGAAGTGGGGGGACGCTGACATCACAACAGGAAGTGACGTCACGAAAGGTGGCTTGCACCATCAGACTCATTGCCTCCCCTCGCTCACCCCTTAGATGCGATTGCATCAGAGAAGCCAGGGTGTGAGCAGCGTTCTGAATGAGCTCCGGTCTCGCCCCAGAGAGGCCAAAGAGTGAATGTGTGGCTCCATTTGCTCCAGTTATCGAGCTCCCGGTAAAATAAGTGGGGGGACGCCGTCCACCCGCGTGGTACCCCGACTCGAGCCCTGCTTAGCTGTAACAAATGGTTTGCATCCTGTAGTGCTATAGATTCACACACTTTGCACACTCCTGCTATCCATTGCTGGGCTTGAACCGTTAATACGTTGTTTTGCTTTGACGAGGCAGTTTCGGTTCGAGGCGACTGGTGCCCCCTGAAGCCCACAGTGCAACGGACTACCGACCACCAATTGTCTAACAAGGGGAATTTATGATCACTACAGGACAAGCGTAATTTAAAGGTAGTGTTCCACATGCTCCCCTCACCAGCGGTGTGATTCTGATACGAACTTCTGTTGACTCTGTGCCGAAGCACTTGATGGATTTGAGGTGTACTTGACGCAAATGGGCCTTAACTGTTGACGTTTATCCCACAAAGACTTTTCTGTCTTCGCCAGCAAATCTCCGATCTTCCGCCAATATATTGTACCCGTCAGGCACAGCAGAACTGAGCGCTCTGGGACATATTGGAACCCGAAGGCTGAAAAAAAAAAAAAAAAATTGGAAGTGAAGTCTGTGTCTTGGTGCATTGTGGGATTCAGGGAGGCCAAAAGGCCACCTTTGACTGAGTAGGTTTAAAACCTGATGCAAATATGCAGATATTAGTCCAATTTTGGACGTTACAGAATTCCTGTCCAAGTGCTTAGGGAATAGAAGATCATCCTTATGGAAGAGGAAGCCTCACACACGTAACTGTCTCATGCTTCATCATCGGCAACCTCTCCCCACCCTGGCAGGACAGTGGCACCAGGCCAGACTCGACCTCCTGTTGGACTCCGAGCTGACAGTGTGGGATCACAGGGAGACGAGTAGCGCCTTCCCAGCAGAGAACACTTGTAGTGTCACCCCTAATGTCCACCTCCAGCTCCCAATCGACTCCTTTACGGCTGTGGTTTTCAAACGTACTCAAGTGTGGTTAAGAAGAACTACTCGGGCACAGCAATTCGATCTGGCATGAACTTCAGGAACACATGAATGCTTTCACAGCTCGGCTAGCTGCACATTCATACATGCGTGGGTGGCAAATCACAAGGCCCACCCGAGGAGTCAATGTATGCACTCAATAACAAAACACCCACAAAGAGGCAATGTATCTAAAATACAAGAGTAATAGCACAGAAATACTGGATTTGTTGAACAGATGCAAGATCTACCCGCACATCTCCTTCAACACAGCTATGACTCTTCGGGTCACTGGTGCTCAGCATTCTGGACTAGGTTAATGGTCTACTGTGGAGCCCCCACACCCCAATATTCCTTTGCCCCACTTAACATGGCCCTGTGATAGTCATTCAAGTGACTCAGTGAGTCCACACTTCTATAGCGTCTTTCTCAGCTTTAGGTTAATCACCCCACTCTCGAGGTTTTATGTTCCGCCATTTTGATTTGCAAAATGTTTCTAATTGTTATGTTATGTTATATGGAATTATAGTATAAACAAGCAAGGCTTGGGTCCATGACTACCTGGACTGGACCACTATACTATATTACTCAAGTACAATATATACAACACAGGAGGTTTGTGCAATAGTGACAGAAAAACATACAAATAAGAAAATTCATACAAAGAAATGTGTGAATATAATACTGTTTGACCAGTCCTAATTCTGTAAATAAGCACTAGGCGGACATTCTCTTTTTATAGAGGTTACTATTATACGTCCTGCCTGTGAGCCAGAGAAGGGTTACACAAGTTTATTGGGTGTTGTCTGGCAAGGGAGAGAATTAAACTAATTCCCTTATGGCACACCCCTGATTGGAATGCCCCATACTCTATGAGTGTGTATGTTTTTCTGTCACTATTGCCCAAACCTCCTGTGTTGTATATATTGTACTTGAGTAATTGTTCAAATGAATATTGTATGTCACTGTTTTAATCACGTGTTATCCATTTCACGACGTGCACAATTGAATGTAATGGTTTCTTTATACAAAATATCAAAAAATTGAGCTGAATAAAGCTGAGGCGCCCTCTAATTGATGGTTTAGGGTGCCCATCAAATCTATGGTTTTAGTCTTCCTGGACACTTTGTTTTGTTTACATATATGGAATTATAGAGCGCACATACACCATTAGGTCTCTTGGTGCTAAGATAATAGAGGCAGCAGCTGTCAGTCAGAATTAATTAATTAATTGTAGGCTTTTCTGAAAAGGCCAGGTTCTCAAAAGCTTTCTAAAGCCCATATAATTGGTAGATGATCTAATGCAGGCATCTCCAATGAGTAGCTCGTGAGCTACTGGTAGCTCTCCATCTACTTGTAGGTAGCTTTCCTACGTGCATTTCAGCTTACTAAATTATTAAATTAATAATTAAATAGGGTATTGCTTGGATGAATTAACATATGTATTGCAGAATTAAAAAGCGCATAGCCAAGATGAAAAGGTTTGTATTTTCTGAGCTCCTAAGATGATGTTTGAAGAAAAAGGATTGCATTTCCAAATTATATTTACATTCCAAGTTGATAAAAACTTTCTTGCATTACTACTGGCAACATGCCTCATGCACTGAGGAAATCATCGCAAGCAGTCTTGCATACGGTGGCTACTAATGTAATGTCTATTCAACGCTAATAATATTAGTAGCTCGGCAAGATTCTTATTAAAAAGGAGTAGTTCTTGCTACAGAAAAGGTTGAAGACCCCTGATCTAATGTCTGGAGGAAGAGAATTCGAAGTGTAAGGCGCCAATGCGTAGAAACTAGCCCCTCCTAGCCTCTTTGTAATGTCATTGTTACTAAAAAATAAAAAAAAATACATACATAGCATCAGTTCACAGAAAGTGCTCCACACTTTTCTTCATTGTTTACTCCCTGCAGTGACCTGAGAGGGGGGCACTTACTTCGACACTTCGCACAGCGGCTCTTGTCGTACTCCAGGAACTCCGCTGTCCGCGGGTGCTCTCGCGGGATCGTCCTCCACTGTTCCTTCTCCTGGCGGATACGAGCAGCCTCTTCTTTGGCAAAAACTCCGAGGTCCTGAGTGTAGCGACCATACATCTGGAAAAGAAGCATCACATGGAAGAGGTGTCAGGAGATCGTGGAGGACCAAGACCCAGGTGAAACCAATAAAGAAAGCATGACCTACCAATGGACAGAGAGACCCTTATGGAAGAACAGACATTCAAGCAGGGAGATGAGAGAGAAGAAGAGCCAGAAAGACCTTTAGAACAAACACCTAATCTACAGACAGGTAGACATAGCCCCTGACTGGGAAAGTCAGATAGACTTGCCGACTCTCGATCAGAGAAACAGGCTTACAGACCCTCAAGAGGGGAGGCCAGGCAAAATGACTAAATGTTCGCAAGCCCCACAGAAAGGAGTGTAGACAGACAGAAAGTCCATGGACAGGGAGAAAAGAACAAAGTAACAGGGCTAGGAGTCCCAGACACACATTAGCTGAAGAAGCCCAGACAGACCTCGGGAATTCACTGAAACAGACAGACTGTGACTACAAAGCAAGAACTGGCTGACAGCGGACGACCCAGATCCTGAGAGTTAGTGGTTACACTGTTTCAGGTGTACACCTACCTCATAATGTACAACTGAAAATACATATATTATCTTATTTATTTAGAAAGTTTTTTAAAGCGCAAACATGACTGTTGCGGGTATTAGAGTGGCTTACAAATTTACAGTGTGCAGAGCAATAATAACAATAATATCATAATCGAAGGAAAAAAACCAGGATAAAGGTGGCACCCAGAAAAGGGTACGCTTTACAATGATCCAAGAGCAGAGGAAATAAACCAATAAAACCCATAATATCATAGTCAAGAAAACTGTACGATCGGGCAGTGTCGAGAAAAGGAAGGGTAAAGTCAGGACTGATAAGTCGAAAACACTGAAGTAGCCGGTGAGAAGTAGTCATGAGGGTGACTGAGGAAAGAAGTGTATCTTGGTATCTAGGGAAGAAATGTGTTCATAAGGAGTACTTGGACTTCTTTCTTGAAGGATACAGTTGAGGGATTCATATATCTTGCACCATTTAAGGGAATATTGAGGAGGGTGTTGGGACTCACTCATGTCTAAATGAAAAAGGACAAGCCTGACCCAGACAGACCCCGAGGCAGTATTGTTTATGGGGGGGGGGGGGGCAGCACTGGCATCTTGTATGTTGTAAGATAGTATTGCACAGTGTCCACATCCTGGAACCCTGCTGGCCCTACGGAGGAAGGGGCACATTCAGGAGAAGATTTAAGGTCTTGTGTGCAGGGGGGGGGAGGATGTTGGGGAGGGGGGGCTTACTGGTTGGTGTTGGGGTGTTTCTGATGCCCTCATGGTTCAGGCTGTGACTAAGTTACCATTGAACATGTTCATATCACTAACAATTGTGTGTTGAGATTGGCCAACCAATTTAGTAACTAGTCCACAAAAGTCTGGCTAGAATTGATATCATTGACTGAACAAGCATAGGCACACTCAAACACACCGGTGGATTCTAAGGAACATGAAAGTAATTTTCTGTTTAGATATGTTATTATGCCTGTACTATATTTACTGAAGTGTGAGACTTTAGAAATTCCTGATACATTTCCAATATACATTATTTGGCAAATTGTCGGGTTTTAATGGGACAAAGGTTAGGGGAAGCCAGAAAAACTGTGGAATTTGAAAGTATGAGTGGTTAATGCCTGTGCAGAATATCTATGGTTGCTGAGCTGTAAATACATTTTAAGGACATTTAGGAGATGTGTCAATGGCTCAACCACAAAGGTATTATTTAAAAGAGTAGAAGGCCAACATAATGGTCATTCAGTGCTTGCTATTTATTCTTGTTTATTTACAAAATATTGCATGGGGAAATATTCAGGTCCTCTTGTAAGCCCAGTGAAACAGGAAATATGTATATGTTAAAAATTAGACAGAGTGTCTCAAATTACATTTTTGGCACAACTCACCTACTAAGGGCCCTAGACAGACATTCATTTATTGAATTGAGTAGACTAGCTGACATGATTTAAGACACTTGCGTCAAAGCCAAAGTGGGAGGTGATTTCGGCAGCATGCTGGGTAATGACGCACACTGCTGGCCGCGTGTTCGGCTACAGACTTTGAGCACAGACTTTCTGATACACAGCTGTAAGCTCCCAGCGATCAATCGGTTTTGTCCTTGCAGAATATTATTGACATAACCACCAATAACATACAATGAAAAGATCAATAATAACAAGCACTGATGTTCACACTAGAACATTGACAAAATAAGTTAAAAAATGCCAAGCAATAAAAATAAGCCTTGGCAAAGCCAATAGGTCTCGCCAGTGCAAAAGCTATTGGCTTTGCCAATGTGTTTTTAGCCATTTTGTAAACCAGCATGGCTGCTGTTCAGCAAGGCTAAAAATGTGTGACATAGAAGAGTAGCATGGAGTGGAGTATAGTACAGTGGAATGTCAGAGATGAGTAGAGTGTCGTAGAGAGGAGTGGTGTAGGCTGTCATGAAGTGGCGTAGAGTGAAGTGGAGCGTTGTGGAGTGTTGTAAAGTAGAATGGAGTGTCTAGAGTAGAGTTAAGTGGAATGTCGTGGAGAGTCATGGAGTACAGTGTCAGAGTAGAGTGTCGTACAGTAGAGTGGAATGTCAGAGTGAAGAGCAGTGTCAGAATTGAGTGGAGTGTCATGGAGTGGAGTAATATAGAGGGCAGGGGCACTGAGTGGAGTGCAATGTTGTAGAGTCGAGAAGCACAGAGTGGCATTGACTGGAGTGTTGTAGAGTGGAGTAGAATGGAGTAGAATGGAGTAGAATGGAGTAGAATGGAGTAGTGTGTCAGAGTAGAGTGGCGCAGAGTGGACTAAAGTGGCAAGGAGTGGCATACAGGGAGTTGCATAGAGTGCAGTAGAGTGTCAGAGTGGAGTGGCACACATTGGAATGGAGTGTCATGGAGTGGGATAGAGTAGAGTGATGTGATGTAGAGTAGATGATCGCAGAGTGAATGGTCGCAGAGTGGAGGGGCGCAGAGTGGAGGGGCGCAGAGTGGAGGGGCACAGAGTGGAGGGGCGCAGAGTTGAGGGATGTAGTGCGTCATGTAGTGGAGGATCATCATAGTGTGTCGTTGAGGTTCGTGGTGTATCATGGAGTCGAGTAGAGTGGAGGGTCGTTGTGTATCATGGAGTGGAGTGGAGTAGAGTGGAGTGGAGTGGAGGATCGTTGTGCATCATGGAGTGGAGAGGACTACTGTGGAGTGGAGGGACGTAGAATGGAGGGATGTAGAGTGCAAGGGTGCAGAGTGGAGTACGGTGTTGTGCCATACAGAAGAGTAGAGTGTTGTAGAGTGGCGTGTTGTAGAGTGGAGTGTTGTGGAGTGGAGTGTCTTAGAATGTCATAGAAATGGATAGGGTGGAGTGTCCTGGAGTGGCTTAGAATGGATTGGCAGAGTGGTGTTTAGTGGCATAGCGTAGAATGGTGTACAGTGTCACAGAATGGAGTAAAGTGTTGCAGACTGGGGTAGAGTGGAGTGTTGTGGAGTGTCGTGGAGTGGCATAGAGTGTCATAGAGAGGAGTGGCCTAGAGTGGAGAGGAGTGGCCTAGAGTGGAGGGGAGTGGAGTAGAGTAGTAGATTGGAGCAGAGTAGAGTGGAAGAGTGGAGTGGAGCAGAGGAGCATAGCAGAGAGGGGAGTAGAGTCGAGGGTTGTAGAGTGTTGTGGAGTGGTGCAGAGAAGAGGGGAGCATAGGGGTGTAGAGGGGTATAGAGAAGAGGGGCATAGAGCAGTGGAGTACAGTGGTGTGGAGTGGCGTAGAGTGGACTGTCAAAGCGGAGTGGCATAGAGTGGAATGGCGTGGAGTGGAAAACGTGGATTGGTGTGTCGTAGAGCGGATGAACATAAGAGTGGAGGGCATAGAGAGGGGGCCATAGACTGGAGCAGGGCAGAGTGGAGGGGCACAGAGTGGAGGGACGCACAGTAATGGGGCGCAGAGTGGAGTAAAGTGGGGAAGCATAGAGTGGTGTAGAGTGGAGTACAGTGCTGAAGAATAGAGTGTCAGAGTAGAGTGGATGGTCGTAGAGTGGAGGGGCATAGAGCATCATGGAGTGGGATGGTGTAGAGCAGGGGTCTTTAAACTACGGCCCGCGTGCCAACTACGGCCCGCTACCGCATTTTATCGGGCCCGCAGTCAGTCTGCCTGCAAGATGTCATCTTCCACAGAGTCAGCCAGGCTGTAATATGCCGCTGCTCTCCGACGGTGGCTTAACCTGCAAGTTTCCAAGGTGCCCGGGGGAACACTTCACACTCGCACTCTACTGCTGCTGTTTTGAAAGCCTAAGGGGTGATGTTAAATCTTATAATGCTTTCAAAACAGCAGCAAACAACGACGTGTTGGCTCACAGGGCCATCAATCAATAGTAGAGCACAAAAGTACTACCAATGTCGGCCCTGGTAAAATTGTATTGGCCTGCCCCCGCGCTCACCTTCCTTTCAACCTAAAAGTTCGTCCCTCTGGCCTCATTACCACAGTGCATGGCCTCTAGCCCGTGGGCCTTCTCCTGCGGTGCAGAAAGCCAGGCAAACAGCTGGTCTGAGACTACTGCTCCAGCACCGAGCAACAACTACCCGCTGTATGTGCTGCCGTGCCTGGGTGCGTTACCAATGGCCAATACTGTGTATTTTCTGATACTCTCAGTAAAAATATTTGGTGCCACAAATCCAGGGCCGGCCCTTGCTCGGAGTCGTGTGGTGCCAAGATGGGCGCCCTGGGCCCAGCCTGCCGATGCCAAAGGCCGGCCCAGCGCAAATAGATTAAAAAAAAAATCATACTCAGCCCTGCCGAGGCAGGGGACCCAACAGAGGGCGGGCGACCCATGGCGTAGCTGTGGTGAAGTGGCTGCAGCTGTGGGCCGCCCATGGCTGGGTGTCACCCGTAGCCCAGCTATTCCTGCATCAGAATAGGTGCTCCTGCTCCAGCTATTAATGTGCGCATGGCAGGCATGGTCCCGCGTGCTGCGCATATAGGATGCACATATGACAGCTGACTTGCCTCTTAATTCTCCAACAGTATTGTCGTCATGGTGTGGTGGGGGTGAGGGGCATAAATATTTATAAGTTTGCTTAAAAACAGCCCAT
This sequence comes from Calotriton arnoldi, assembly GCA_963921515.1. NCBI lineage: Eukaryota > Metazoa > Chordata > Amphibia > Caudata > Salamandridae > Calotriton > Calotriton arnoldi. The sequence goes on along the minus strand of CAWUFW010003485.1, from coordinate 1,005,823 downwards.
TTTAATAAATGTCATCATCAAAATCTGATGCACTAAATTTGAAATGCTACCACGTGTTAAAGAAAAAAAAAATCAGCAATAATAAAAGTGTCAAGATATCTCTGGTGATTAATATTCCTGCTGGAGAGGGATCAGAGATTTGTCTAGTGACAGTTCTGACTCATCTAAGTGCAGAGGGTTACATGCCTGCTGCAAAACACGAGTATCACACAGATCACAGAACTGTATTTTATGTGCATAGTTCAGTGGGTTAATGCTTTTGTCACAGAGATCCTTTCATTATTGTGCAGTTCATAATTTGCAATCGTAATCTAGCTCAGTGAGCTATGAACTGCCATCAAAGAGCTGCATGCAAACGGCATGGGACAGGCCGTTATAAAAGTATGCTTTTTCTGAGTCTTTCATTATCCTAATGTTGCTTTTAACGGGTTTGTTCGGGTAGAAATAAATTCTTATTAGTAAAGCCAACCCTCACCACTGTGTTACGTTTTGAATCCTGAGTTTGTGCTTCTCCAGATCAAGCATTCTTAAAACTGCCTACACCTCGTAGTCCCCTTTGTCTCATGTAACATTTTCTCTATGTGTGTGATGTAAAGTGCTCCGACACCCTACACCGGTATGAGAGTCGCGGTAAAACAAATGAAATACATGTGAGCCAGGGGCATTGTTGGAGGGTGATAGTAAGGGAATCCTTGAAGGGCCCAACCAATATTGTTGTATGCTGGTGCACTCCAAGGTCATTATTCACTATGCTTAAAAGCGAATACAACTGAACGTATAGTGAAAAAAGTATTGTAGAGCGCACCATTTTTTGCCATTTGCCTCCATATTTTCTGGGGGGGGGGGGGGTAGAACCAACAACCCCCTTATAGTGGGCAGGCTCGCTCACTCCACTCCCTTGCTACAAAACAAACGGTGGCTGGTCTGACAAAATTTGCCAGGGCTGCTTTGGTTTTCCAGTCCAGCCCTGTAATAGGTGCTTTAGATATAAAACTGTTTTTTTCAGGCCCACGAATATTTGTAAAATATACGATGTGACCCTCGCACTGAAAAGTTTGGAGACCCCTGGTGTAAAGTGAAGTGGAGAGGCATAGAGTGCCATAGAGTGGAGAGGAGTGGAGGGGCATAGAGTAGAGTGTTGTAGAGTGGAATGGAGTGCCGCAGAGTGGAGTGGAATAGAGTAGAGTAGCATACAGTAGAGTGGAGTGGAGTGGCATAGAGTAGCGTGGAATGGCAGAGTGAAGAGGCGTAACAGAGTGGAATAAAGTGGAATAAAGTGTCAAAGTAAAGTGTCACAGAGTGGAGTAGAGTGGCATAGTGTTGTGGAGCATCAGAGTAGAGAGGCGTACAGTGGCGTGTGTAGAGTGGCGTAGAGTGTCCTGGGGTGTCATAGAGTGGAAGTGATTAGAGTGTACGGACGTAGAGTGGAAGGGAGTAGTGTGGCGAGGTATAGAGTGTCGGGAAAAGTGTGTTGTAGAGCACAGTGTTGTAGAGCAGAGTGTCCCAGAGTGGAGTAGATTGGCATAGGTTGGAGTAGAGTAGATTGGTGGAGAGTGGTGTGGAGTAGACTGGCACAGAGTAGAGTAGAGTGGCATAGAGAGGAGTAGAGAGGAGTAGAGTGGCGTAGAGTGGAGGTAGAGAGGCATGGAGTGGTGTAGAGTAAGGTGTCTTAGAGTGGAATAGAGTGTCCTAGAATGTCGTAGAGTATACTGGAGTAAAGTGTTGTAGAGTGGTGGGGTGTAGAGTGGTGAGGCGTAGGGTGGAGTAAAGTGTCTTAGAGTGGAGTAAAGGGGCGTAGAGTAGTGTATAGGGGTGTAGAGTGTCGTAGAGTGGCATAAAGTGGAGTGAAATAAATTAGAGTGGAGCAGAGTAGAGTGCTGTAGAGTGGAGGGACATAGAGTATACTGGAGTAAAATGTTATAGAGCGGAGGGGCGTAGAGTAGATTGGCATAGAGTGGGGGCATAGAGCGGGGGCTCAGAGGGGTATAGAGTGGAGTAAAGTGTTGTAGAGTTGAGTAAAGTGGAGTAGAATGGAGTGGCGTAGTGTGGAGTAGAGTGGAGTGGCTTAGAGTGGAGATGAGAGGAGGGGCATAGAGTGGAGAAAAGTATTGTAGAGTGGAGTTCGCCTTTGACCTTGTTCTTTGAATGCACAGCAAATGTGACAAGGCAAGAACAAAATTTAAAGGTCTGTTTAAAGAAAGTGAGCACTTGTGGAAGAATACAGCAAACAGGCTATGCTCCATAGTAGGGACAAATACATGCTAGACAGCCCAAAACAAATAAAGCCAGCAATTAGAAAACAAGCAAATTTAAGTGGCAAACCACAAAGCCAATGGTAAGCAATGGGCAGAACGCATTCCTTGGTCAGCTTTCAGAATGTCCCCAAGTAGTCTTTAGCAACCAAACAGCTGCACTATCTGCTAGACTTCAACCTAAAAAGGCCTAAAAAGGATTGCTTTGTATATACAACGCATGGAGGAGTTCTAGATTGAAATGTGATGACATTTCGTACTTTCCAAATGTAAAGTAGTTCCTCTTGCAGTCCAAAGGAGGTGGAAGGATATACTTAAACAGCCAATAGAAAGAAGGTGATTCTAAAATACTATTGTGGGCCGATACAAAATGTGACTGGCAGTGATCCAAACCAATGACTGGAGATTCCTGAGAGAAGTTAATGGCCGGAGGATGCCGAACCATAGCCGAGCATGTATCAAATACAATATGTTCACTGTGAATTGTGCAAGGTCCTTTACATTTCAAACCCAAAATGGGGAAGAGTTGAACTGGTTCCAAAAATTTGTCTTTCTACACTTCTGAAGTTTGTGTGGCAAAATGATACCTGTTGCACTTTTTGATTCTTTTGTACAAGTATCCATGCATCATTGCAAAGTTGGGCGGGAAGACTCACTGGTCCCACTACACTCTCTTATCCTGATGTGCAAATCCACATCTGACCTTCGACATTAGTTCACTGCTGTCTGGGGTATTCCTATTTTTCATGACTGGGATGGAACATCTGGATGGCTAGAACAAGTTGGTTAGGTGCCCACACGCTCCCTTCAAATGGAGAGACACTTAAAGGAGCAATTCCAGCAATTTTGCTAAGATTTTTATCTTGAGGATAGTTTTGGTAGCCTCCGATATACTGCGAAACCATGACCACCATTGAAGAAACCCTACTGCTGAACGCCATGATTGTGCTTGCAAGCTACAGCACTCAACTAATGCATACAGAAATTGACTGCTATCCTTTAAAACATTTTACCAGGGTGTTCATATGAGCTTGGGAGCAATCTTGTTTCTATCACTGGTCATCAGTTGTTCAGCCATGTTTCAGTTTTAAGCCCATGGGTCTATATGTCCAACCTTTAAAATTGACCTGAAATTCAAGGTGTCATGCAAGCATGTGGGTGTTCAGTTAAATTATGGGCAAATAAACACAGGCATTTGTAAAATAAATGACAAGTGCGCTTTAACTTAAAATACAGGTGCAGTAGCACAGAGATGTCCAACGTTGGTCCGGTTGGGCCGGTTCCATGCCAGATTCTCAGAGACTACAGAAGAGAAATTTACATATGATGAACAGAAATGTAATTCAAATGTGCCGTCAGTAGTGACTTGAAAATCGGTCATGGAGTCGGCTCTCCTAGAATCCAAGTTGGACATCCACCCCGTAGTCTAGCAGCAGAAGGCCAGAACACCCTTGATTCTAAGATCCCAGTCCATATAATCCCCTCATGTTTTCAATCTGGGATCTCTCTAGTGATTTAAATGTAAAGTTTGTATTCAACTGGAGAAAGCAATTGAAAGAAAAAATACAACACCAGGTTCTACTTCCAATATTTATTGTGGTTCACAGAACCTTTTTTTTTAAAGAATTTTGCAGTAATCATTTTGATTTGACCATAATAATGTAACCATTCTCTGCAAATAACAAAAAAATAGAGCGCTTAAATTCATTTTCGGAACAGAGTCCTTCACATGGTGTTGGTTTAAAGGTGGAGCAATCAGGTGTGAGAACTTTTTCTTAGACAATGTACCATATCCAAGACGTGCCGAAAGCAGCACTTATCGAAAGGCAATTTTGACATGGCTATACTGGGTACGTATTATTGATGTTTACCTTGAAGTGGCTAAAATCAGTTTTTATAATCAAGTATTGCAACACTTTTGTCAAATTTCCTGCAAAAATGACAAACTTGACTGGCAGCGCCAAAGAGAGATCTGTGTCTCCAACATGATTAGGACAAATGAAGGGCTGATGAGGTTTGCCTCTAAGTTGGGCAACAAACTTATTGCCCAGATGCTTACACTTTATAACGCCAAAACAATCCCAACTGCAGTGTATGGTGCACGGATCCGGGCTATAGGGATGAAGAGTGTTCTGCAGACAACAGAGAATATATTTTTAAGGAGATTACTGTCAGCAATCTTCCCTACCCCGACATCCATTGTGCATTGGGAGTTGGGTGTTGACTTCCTTTCGAATATCCTTGAAACTAAACCCCTATTATTGTGGTAATCTGTATGGTCCGAACAAGAAACTCTGTTGACTAAGATAATTCTTAAGGACAGTATGGGTCTAGATATGAGGGATAGAATTTTGTGGTTACGAAACATAAAGCATGCCCTGTTTGACCTGGATCGGGCGGAAAGTGATTTGGGGTCACATCCAGAGGGTATCTTAAGATACTCAAAAAAGAAATTAGAGAGCACGTGTTGGAAGTCTGCCGAGGAAAAAGTGAACAAGTAGACCTTCGTAAGGTTACAGTGGGGAGGTAGAGCGTATGGAATGAGCACTCAGGATGTAAACTGTACCTTACGATAGTTAAGAATATACAGCACAGGTATCTTTTAACTCGCTTCCACCTTCTCATTTTCCATTATTTGACTGCATTCCCAAAAAATGAGAGCTGAGGTACTATTCCTAGGAAATGTCCCCTTTATAACCGATCAGAATAGTCCACTCAGCACATAATACTTTTTTACAAATTGTATCTGATCCCCAGGAAATCCCTTCTTAAACCATTCTTTTTACAAGCATCAGGCGTCTATTAAATTTTTGTATGAATTAGGGGGCGCAAGAGAATGGTATAGGGTTGCTCTGGTTCTCTCTGGCGTAATTCGCATTAGAGCGTCCATAAATGATTCAGGATACCTGAAAATCTAATAAGGTTAGCGTGCCAATTTTAATTCCATAATTTGCTTAATGGTGATTCCATTAGGGATTCTTGATTAAATGTAAACTGTGTCAGTAGAATTCTATTTTAACCCATTGGTTATTATTTGATTTGGTTTATTTATGCATGATGTTTGTACATTATTCTTTTTAATCACGTTTTGTGTTTTATTTTATCTGCTTTGGCACTGTGTGAATTCTGGTCTTAAAGATCAACCTTTTTAAACAATATCTTAATAATTTATTGTAATATTAGTGCTTTTATGGCTCGGACCATTTGTGCCGAATAAAGCTTGACTGACTGATTGCTATTTTCTAAATTTCAATTACGCCAGCACTAACAGTCTCCTGAACAGTCTTGAATAATGAGTAACTTTCCTACCCATCGCTTTTAAAAATAGTTTCCCAGTTTCTCTGGTTGAAGTAAACTGGTTGCGGGCTGAAGAAGGAGGCAGCTATTGTGAATGTGCGAGTGCTTTAGAAGGATGTATGATGTAACAACGCGATCATTTAGATCGCGGGACATTACATCGCTGTTTTTACAACGCAGTCAGTTACACGACTTGCGCTGTAGGGCGTGGACTTAGGAATAGTATGATTTACTATTCCAACTCCAGCCTACGTACAGTGTGGAAGGTGTTGGAATAGTAAATCACACTATTCCTTAGTCTAGAGCGCCCTCCAGTGCAAGTCGTGGTAACTAATTGCATTGTAAAAGCAGCGATCTAAATGTACTGCGGTGTTTTGACCGCGTTGTTAAGGTCGTTTCCCGCTTTGGAAGAGAGGAGCAAGCCAGGAATTGGTAAAGTGAGCAAAGGCAACAACGCCAAGCTCCTTCCTCTGCGATAGAGTTGGATTTTATGTTGGACCTTAGATAAATTTAGGGTCCATCCAGAAATGCGCGGCTTTGTGTTCTTGTATGACGTAGCACCAAATACACTACATCCCTGTGTTGAGGGGACTCTTGATTCTGGAGAAAGGCAAGAAGCGAGAAGAAACATTGAGCGACTTAGATGCACACGTAGGAGGTGTGATAGAGCTGCCGAGTCTCTACAGTTTGCACTTCCAACGACCGAGCAAGAGAAGGGTCAGAAAAGTGAATGCCCACAGAGCTCCAGGTGTGTATGGTGGGCCATTCTGCCCTTTTCCAAACTCAGCTTGCATTCAGACAAACAAGGCACATAAACCTCTGCAACCTACAAGCACAGCCTTTATTTTAGGACCTAAAGGACTGAGGGGGGCGGGGTGTCTTCAATATTCTGCAAATATGAGAAAGCCTCAAGGCGCACAAGTTGAGAAATTAAAAATAAACATAACCTTCTGAATATAAGCAGCCCTATGATGAAAATTCCATCTGGGACTTTGTGCGTGGATGTTGCACCAATATGGAGACAAAGAATGCTTCAGAGACCGTCCGTTCATAGGACCCCTCTATACTGCCAGGTGCTGAGCATCTATGCAGAAACTCCTGTACAGGAAATGGAGTCACCACTCTGGAGTCTCACTAGACACCATTGAGGAGCCTCCTCCAACAGGTCTTCACTGAGATCTCAACAGGTCTCAATCTTCATCAACATTTCATGAGGAACTTCCTTTTCCAGTGGTCTTTCATGAAATTCCTTTTCCAGTGGTCTTTCATGAACTTCCTTTTCCAGTGGTCATTCATGAAATGCGGCAAGCGGGGTTTAAACACATTCCTCAAGGTTCCAAGAGCCGGGACGAAAATTGAATTCCAACAAGGCGACTGCGACTCTCTTTCTGGCAAAACCCTGAGGGCAAAGTTGAGTCAGGTGAGTACTTGACGGCCGTACCAACACTGATTCGCCTAATATGACTGGGGTGCTGTGGCACCCAGTCTGATCTGTAGAGGGTCCTTTGGCAGTATGAAGGTCATCTCATCAGTCTCGATGTGGTCAAAAGTGTTGTACCTTTGAGAAGAAGCTTGGGATGCTGGCCAGTTGAAACCGGCATTTAATGCTGACTTGCTCCACTCCTGGCTTCTAGGCACATTTAAATCTTTTTAATGTTGTCCGTGCAGAACCATCAATTACATTCTCTATCACTGAGACCTTGATTATGGGAGCCCTCAAACTTCAACCTATGCACAAACATCTGTTTGCCCAGAGATTGCAATTAAGTTTGCATCCTCAAGATTTTTTCTCCTTTAAATTTTCGCAGGTTAAGTCTGACAAACTTTAAAGGGTTAAAAAAGGCCCTGTAAATGGTACAAACAGATTTTGGTGCATAAAAGTACTATACTCATTTTTGGTGACAATCTTGCATTTGGTTCTATGAACGGATGAATTCTGAACTCTGGGGTATTAGACAGCGGCAGCTCCTCCGTTATGGCGGAGGAGCGTCACCCCCCCCCCCCGGCCAGAAGATGTAAAACATGAAAGAAAAAAAACAAGTTTATAATCATTTTATTTTTCTTCACATGGCCGAGTCTTGGGGGCAGGACAATCGCGATGAGCGGCATGGAGGAGGAGTGGTGGGCAGTGCTGCAAGTGTGCATGTGGGAGTGGCCGGCTGTCTTAGGACAACAAAACCGACATGCGCACTGAGATGTCTCCAACCTGAGCTGCATTGCCGGGTTGGAGACAGCAGGCACAAGCTTCCAGTCTCTCTGGGACCTCAAATCCAGCCCGCTCAGGCCAATCGTGGCACTTCTCTAATGCTGCCAGCAGCATGAGAGCAGCATCTGGATTAGCCGTAGGGGAGTCTAGGAGCCTGTGCTGCAGTGGAGCCAGAAGAGCAGAACAGTGGCGATGAGGTGGTGACAAGTACGTTCTTTTTATTGGTTTTTTTTTGTATTATTGTCATCCACCTCCTTCTCCACCCCCAGCACTTTTCCCTGACACCAGCCGCTACTGGTATCAGATTTCAATGGGTGCGATAATTAGCACAGATTCCAGGGGGCACTTTTTAATTGAGGCCTCAGCCACAAATGTATACCTACCAAAAACCTAACCATGAAGGCTGACCCCACTCGCAAAAGCCTCTCTCACTCCTGATGTACAGGGCGAAAATATACGGCCTCAAAAATGCCAAACATCCACATGTGTCCACCACTGTGGGCATAATACTAGAAATGTAGGCCATCATTACGAGTGGCCCGGATGGGGGTGAGATATTTATCACACCTGAAAAAATACGATTCCACAGTGATCCGGGGCAATAAACAGCACTTATTTCCAGTTTTGCCACGATAATGCCGACTAATAGGGATAGTCATGCTTACACACCAAAATCTCCATGTTACGGTAATTGACCGGCCTTCTCTCTTTTTTAAAGTCCAAGAGGTTTGGCCTGCCAAAATTTAACAGGGTAGTCGAACTTTAACGCACCAAGTAATTACGGAGTGTAAACATTTGCATAACTTATAATTCTGACCGTTGTCAATATGGGGGTTTGAGCAGGGAATAGAAAACGTCAGGCCTCTCCTAATAAGGGACTTAGAAACATCAATAAAGGCACACACACAGATAGACATTCAATTACACACACATACACTTAGAGCGATATACTCACAAACCCAGATAAACACTCATACATAAACACAGTAAGACAACCATACATTCAGACACTTACTTGGGCACAATATCACAAACATATGAAAACACAAAGACACACCAGTGCTTAATTTGAGCTGATGGTTTCTGGTGCTCAGCACCGGTACTTAATTGTCAACACAGGCGCTTGTGACATTCTGCCACAAGGTGGCACTGTCTGGCTAATTTAGAGATGACCACAACAACATTTAATTATTAATCCAATATACATTAAAAATGACTATTACCTACCGCCCAAGCCATTCTTATAGCTTTGAATAGTCTGAATTGTCACACTTGTAGGAGTGTGATGGTTAGTAGTTGTGTTGGTACTGCCATTGGCAGCATAGCAGGGGCAATGTGTGGTGCAAGCTGCAGTGGCTTGCTGACGAGAGCCCTGGCACTTATTTTTTTTTTACAAATTAAGCACTGGGACACACATACACTGACAGACAGAACCAGACACATTCACATTAACCTTTATCTTTAATCACGACAGAAACCCGGACAGAACAGGAGGGTGGATCCATATTGGCGTGAATTCCCACTCACAAAGGTGAAAAACACAACAGATCAATTTGTAGAGAGAAAGAGATCCTGGAAGGTCACAGCCAAGGTCACCGCAGGCGTTCCCATCGCTTGGTAGACAACAATGCAGAGCAGATAAGGGGCATTGTGCAATCTGCTGCTATTGTCCTGCTCTGCCAAGCTTCTCCCATCACAGCACCGAGAACAAGGCACTGTGCCGCGGGCTGGAGCACCCTGGCACCAAGGCCTGTGTCCGGCTCGCGTCAAGGATGCCAACGTCCTCAGCATCAACAGAGTAAGTGTAGAGACCGGTGTCTTCTAGGCACCAAGGAAGGATGCAGGGAAAAAGGAAATGGTGAGCTAAGATTGAGGGGTTCTGGTGACATTTATAAAACACGAGGCCGATGGTCGACTGCTTTAGAAATGTTACCTGGACCCCAAGATGAAATATATGAGCATATTACGCATTACTCGTGTGTTTTTTATATTACACGACTGACTAATTGGTTTTACTACAGCCGAACATCATCAATTAAGTATTGGTTGTTGGCCAGAGACTACTGACGTATCGGTCAATGTTTTGAGAAATGTGTGTTTTTGTTGGGGATAGTGTGCTAATATTTAAAATTTGTTTTATGCAAAAAAGTGTATTATTGTAACTCAAGTTTACAATAGAAAGTGCATTGTAAGGAAATTAAAAACATGCATTCTAAGAGTATGTTGCCATTCTAGTGTAGGTTTAGCAAGACATTTATAAGGAATGAAAATAAAGTGCAAGGTGGCACAGTGTAACTTTTTGCTGCTAGGGTTCAGTGTTTACAATGCTCGTTTTTACAAACCGGAGTGTATTCATTGGTAAATGCTTGCATCAGGGATGGGCCTGCAAGGGTGAGCTTGTCAGGTGTGCTGCTTAATGTTCTGACAGCAGCACTAGGGTTTTTATGCTAATCACCCATTTAACTTTGTTTATTTGCTTAGGGAGGCTAAATGTTCTACAAATGAATCCAACACTGAGAATAATGGGAAATAATTCACAGTTAGGGCCTCTTATCTGTGAAATATAAACTTTGAAACCACTGGCTTAACCATGTAATGTTAATATTGTTTTGAGTCATGTGATCATCCCTAAAACATCCCTAATGGTTCAACCCAACTCCCACAAAGTGTGGTTCAACCCTAATCATACCCACGTGGTTTAGTCCTAACCACAGTCATAATCATGGTGGCAGAAACTGTGTCCCAAGTGTTTCATGTTTTACCCACACAGAGAGGTTGGTCCTGCTGTTGCTCAATGAGGTTCAATTGTATTCTGAACCAGAGTCATTGAACCCTATGCCTGCCTGGAGCAAGTTGGGTGTAATGCATTTGGAGTAGAGGCGTACTAATCACGCCACAAGTGATTTAGCCTTTCTCGTCCCAAGAATAAGGTAGTCTTACTCCAATCAGAGTGGTTCAGTCTTAACCAGGTGAAGTGTAGCACTACTAGCCACAATGGGAGAGAGATAACCCTAATTTGACCTGTGCACATCTTCCAGAATGGCTTAGTCCCGTCACATCATGGCTGCTGCACCGATCGAGTCGTTGCCCTTGTGCAGTAGAGTCAGCGACCCCTGTATGCCAGGAGTGGGCTGCCGTGAATTGAGTTGTGTACCATGCTGCGCCAAACAGACTGGAGCCTGTTCGTAGTGTTGAGTCGGTGACCCCATATGCCAGGAGGGGGCTCTGTGAAGAAGCTGCTGCAGGGTAAGGACTGTAGCCTTGTGCAGTAGCGGGCGGCGACCCCGTATGTCAGGAGGGGCCGCCGTAAAGGATTTTACCATGCCGATAGGGCAGGAGATCATGTGCTGTAAGATCAGTGACTCCGTATTCCAGAGGGGGCCTCTGGGATCAACAAGCACTCCAATTTGATCTGCCATCTCCCACAAAAGAAGTGAGGACGCCATGGGAGCCCCTGCGTACCATCCCCTAGGAGAGGGACTCAAGACAGGATCATGGCAACCAACCCCCATCGGGAGTGGAGTTGGGCACTTACCTCGCTGGAGAAGCCACAGAGACTCTCCGGTCGCTTCAGGAATACAACTGCGAGTGACAGACTCCGCACCCGCGGAGTATAGCAGACTGGGCCACATATGGCCAACACACCTAAACTCAGCTACAGCCACGGCGAGCTCCCGTGGACAGGGGGCACTCAGGAACTCTAGACGCTTCTTGCCTGACAGTGCGGGAATGACTGGTTTTGGGCCTGTCGGCCCTGGGGGAAGTCATTGCTAAGTTAGCGTGATAGCGCTGGAACACTATTGACTTCAAATTGGAGTAAATGTGGATACTTGAGACTCCGAATGCTTACGTAACATATTCTGGATGTTAACAACAATGAATGGGGAATAACCACCACCATCAACATGAGGAGGGAGTGGGACAGGGAATCGCCATAGAAACACTAGCAGCCAAACCTTAATGGGGTGTGGGCAACTGTTTGTGAATGTCTCATTTCTCCTTTGTGTGGTAGGCGGTACAAATAAAAAACTTCTATTTTTTCATAAAAGTGAGACAACCATTTATTGCTGCTGCTGCACTTATTTTGAGTTTTGAGTTTGTGTTTACTATAACCTCCCCCTTCCCCCCCCCCCTTCCCCAACCCGCCACGAGAGCCTTGGACTGCTCGGCCCACCCACCCCAAGAGTCAAGTGCAGAAGGGGTACTTGGCCCAATTATTCAGAGTTCACAGTAGGTCAGGCCCCGGGACAACAGGAGTAAAAAGCTGCAACCCCTATGGTTGGGCCCAGTAATCCCCGCTTGCCTCGTAGCCCTCTGAGAGGGGTTCTGACAACCTTAGAATGGCTTAAACCACAAAACCCTGGACGGTGTGGTTCATATCTCACAAGGAGTGGTTTAAGACTAAGGCTCAGACTAGCTAATAATGGCGTAGCCCTAACCCATTAGAGCAGTCGGATCCTAATTTTACAAGCGAGGATTTTGTTATATGCCTGCAGACAGTAGTCTTTCTCCATCTACACCTTCAGTAGTTTGCTCATAACACAGAGTGGTGGATTCCTACTTCATCTCCTGTTAAACAAAGAGATAACTAGTTATAACGAAGCATGTAATACTAGAAAGAATCAGGAAAATGCTCTGCTCGATAATGCTGGTTACTTCAGTATTTCCCCTGCTGGGGTAATGAGTTGCGTCACTCTACGAGTTTTACAGAGCGGAACATTTACCAACAATCATCTTGGCACCAAAACAAGGTGAGAACAAAGCAAGGGCAGTTATGGGAACAGCCAGAACTATATGGTACAGTGAAACCCCATATGCCAATGAAGTTCTGAATGTTGAGGAGGAAAGTGTTCCAGACCTTCGTAAACGGGTACAAAATGTGATTGGAAGATCTACGCTGCAGCCAACGAGTATTGTTTTGCTGAGCGCAGAGATCTGGATGGAACAGATCTGGCAAACCTTTTCCTGCAGTTAGGGAGGCTTCAACCTTGCTAGTGCTTTAAAGACCAAGTGTGTGGCCTTAAATCAAGCCTGCTGCTCCTATGGGACTCACTGGAGAGAAAGGGGTGCGAGGTGACATAATTCAACCTGACAAACTGCGAGAAAAGGCAAAACGTGGCTTTCTCTGGACGCAGCACAGTTCTTTCAGTATCCCAAAGTATATACTATTGAGGTAGTCTAGACACTCTGCAATTAATGCATTGATCAGAGCCACCCTATAGTGGAAGGCGAGGAATGGCAAACACTTGTAGTATTCTCACCTGGGACAAAAATAAGCGCATTACCGACCTGCGTATGCAGTGTGTGTTTGGAGTCATCACCACCACCTGGGTTGAATCTGGATCATAAAAGGAGGTTTATTATCAATTGCTTCTGGACAGAATGCGGCTGACCTTTGCTCATTTACTTGACAGAAGGATTTCAGGTTTGATAAACTGAGTTTTTAAATGCTCCTGTCCATCCAAATTTCAATCTCCTGCAGGTATCGCTTGAAGAGGCCACGAATCACCTCTAGGTCCCATCAAAAAATGTGAAGAACCCTGGGAGACCTCATTTTAAGGGATTAGAAGGCAAAAGCTACTGTGTAGTTGTGGTCTAAGAAGAACAAGTGTGCTGGGTTTGCAAAGACTATTTATTGATAAAAACCGGTATTTGATAAATACAATGTCTGAACTACAAAAGATGCTCTGGGGATAAGCTTGTCAGACCTGACCAGACATATTAATCTTAAAGCTAACATTTTTAGATACAGTGTGGAAAAACTGGTGTTGTACGAGACACTTGGTGATTAACTATTTACTTTCTATCTTATACTCCCATTGTCTCTCTTTTTTAGACGTTTTGAGGTTTTCTAATTTTAGGGTATTTTTATTATAGAATAATGACGTTACCAATTGCTAATAAAAAAAACTTGACCAAGTCTGTCCGGCAGGGGGATGGACTATGGATACAAACTCAATGTGAGAGGTCAAGCATGATACAATGTACAACAGTTTTCGAGGTCACCAAGAAGTCAAGAGGAGCTGATGTTCTAGGCATCGCCTCTGTCCATTAATCTCTTTGCATCATTCAACACAAAGCCATCCCATGGGATGAGGTCTTTGGAGCTGGCCACCAGCACAGGATAACATTGCATCCAATTGCCTGGTTTGGGTTTGATGTCAGCCATCTAACCCTCTTCCCCTCATAGTTATGGTGTATCACACGGAGGGTGCAGCAGATGAGGAGAAGAGGTAGGTGGGGTGGCAATGACACTGGCGTGTTCCTGTCATCCTGAACAGCTGCTAGCTCGCAGTCAGTACACATGCGCAGGCGTCCCCTCCTAGAATACCCAAGTCTTTGACATTATCAGACCACAGTCTGGACCTTGCTGAATGGTGAGTCAGGAGGAAGTGCTCAGCACTGCCAGATCACAGTGAGAACATGGAAGTGGTTTCAGACATTTGATTTGCAGCATGTGGAGCTACCCAACATGGGCTTCCCATTGGTGCACGCAAACCACAGTGAGACAAGATCTTAAATAGTTAAGACAGCCAGATCTTAGATGGCTAAAACAGCCATGTCTTCCAATTGCTTTCTGAAGATTATTTTGCTGGGACAAAGTCACAACTGAAGAGGGAGAGAATTCCAGAGCCTCAAAGCCTAGTAACAAAAGGGGCGTCCTCACGGTCTGGTTTTGACAATCTTGGGTATTCAGGCCAGACTACCATTGGAGGACTTCAGGTCTTTTATGGGTGTATAAGGTTTAATCAAGTGTCTCAAAAATAGTGGACCAATATGGTAGGCGAATCAGAGGACTTTGAATTGAATACACTTTCTTATTGGGAGCTAGTGGAAGTCAGCCAAATGAGTGGAAATGGCTTGCCGTTTAAGAGTGCATTATAGCCGCAGTCTGTATGATCAGCAATCATTTAAACAAGGTCTGAGTGATACTACCGTAGTTCGGGCGAGAAGTAATTATTTCCTGGACCACAGTTTTCTGGGTGGATGGGGGAAGAGTCAATAATATCTTTCTAAGAGTCTTAAGAAGGTCGAAGCAGCCAGCAGATAGCTTCCTAATGTGGAGTTCAAAGGATAGCTCATCATCAGACCAGACCCCAGGATTCTTTACTGTCGACTTTGGCTGAGAAATTGGGCCAAGAGTGTCCGGCCACCATTTTGCAGTCCAAAACTGTGGATTATTACCCAGTATCATCACCTCTGTCTTTCTCCAATTGGGTTTAAAGAGGATCCCCTTGGAATCCCACAGGTTAGTGGAAGAATGCTAGAACAGAAGGGCTTCTCAAAGACTTGGAAACATCAGTCTTTTAAGACGGAAGCAAACCATTCCCAGGCCTTACTATTAATCCATTTATCAAGGAGTCTTCCAAGCAGCCGCGGCCCATGCAGGCAAGAGTGGTGGGGCTGGGCGGGGCGGTTTTCAACAGAAGACGACGAGGGAAAATTATTCATTTATTTTTCCCTCGTGGTCATCTGTCAAATCCCTCCCAACCCGGCCCCACCGCCCTTACCTGCACGGGCCGCGGCTGCTTCCAAGGTGGATGTTACGCGACACGGTGTTGAAGACGGAACTGATATCAAGCAGTATGATGACAGCTGAGCCACCCTGATCAGTGGTCCCTCTAAGATCTTCTAACACTACAAGCACGGTCAACTCTGTGCTGTGGTGAGGGCAAAAACCCAACTGAGGAGAATGAAGAAGATTATTCTTGTCAAGATTATCTGACAATTGATGGACTAAAATGCTTCTCCAAGATTTTAGCAGGGTAAGAATGAAGAGATATCGGTTGGTTGCTAATTTTTCAAGAAAGCTCGGTCCAATTATGTTTTTTTCATGAGTGGTTTGACCACAGCACATTTCCAGGCCGTAGGGACCACTGCAGTAGAAATACAGAGATTAAGAAGATTTCCAAGTGCAGGATACATAACAGAGGCGGCCTTCATGATGGTATGGGGGGGGAAGGCAGGTTCCAGGGGAGAGCCTGATTTTAACCAAGTGGTTAGGGCCTCAAAGTCAGCAGACTCAAGTGGCTTAGATGTAGGCAAAGTACAACCCATGGATGTGGGGGGTTTAAGACCCCTTTGGAACCATGCAGTTGCAAGCGTCTGTTGAGAAAGCAGCATAGATGTCAGAGATCTTTTTAGAGAAAAATCTGGCCAGTTTATTGCAACGAGATCTTGAGGAAGCAACCTCCAGAGTTCTAGCAGAGGGATCCAACAGATTTTACAATGGAGATGATCTCTTCAGCCAACTGGAATCACCATCGATATTGGCTGCAAAAACCGCGATTTGATTTTTCAATGACTTTATGATAGCTCTTAAGGGCCTCTCAACTTCTTTCTAAAGGTGGGATCTTAGTTTTTATGCCAACCTCTTTCAGTACTTTACACCCTTTTTTGAGGTCAAGGAGATATGAATCGAACCAGGGTTCAAAAGATTTAGCAGTGGTTCTAGGAAGGTCAGTCACTGGGGCAAACTTATCTAAAGAAGCCAAGATCCACCCTTTAATGATGGAGTCAGTTTTTGCTACTGACTGGCCAATATATGGTTTGGTAAAGGTTAGCACAGAGCAAAATTCCAAAGGAATAGGCTTGGACCATCATCTAATGGTGTTTGGAAGAGTGGCCTTGGAAGAAGCCGGGAGGTGCCGGATTAGAAACATGGCAACGGTGAAGTGGTCCGTCCAAACGAGGAATAGGAGGGTCAACTTTGAGTCACAACAGAGTTGAAAATATTGCAGGTAAATATGCCCAGCCATGTGTGTGTAGTTCTTGACCGGCTGCCTTAATTCAATATCTTCTTGGTCCGGAATCTGATTGACTGCCACAAGGTGGTGTGTCGCCTCAAAATGAAGATTAGATCGCAGAGTACGGAAAACTTGGAAAGTTAAAGAGCTTGTGCTGCCAAGACCTCCAGCAACGCGTGAGAAAAGTAGGCCGCAAAGCCAGGGGTGGACGATAAGATCAAGGCAACACAAAAAGAGAAAGTTGTGGAAATCTTGACGAAGAAAATCGTGCCCTTATAGTCTGGTACTCGCAATTCAGCTGTGCAGCATCCAAAGTTTGATTTAATATGATGGCAATTCCGCCCCCACTTTTGTCATTCAGATCCTGTCTAACAATAGAGTACCCTTATGGAATTGCTCGGACAACAGCCAACGTTAGACTCGCACAAAGACACGTTTCGGTTATGAACAAGGCATCAGGGCGGGGGTGTCCTCAATAAAAGTCAGAATTTATAGTTTGCGTTCCGCTATAGAGCAGTAGCTAATGAACAGAGAAGACCTTTTCTATGCATGTGATGTACTTTTGTGTTTTTTATTTAACCGAATAAAATATTGATTGATTGAGAAGACCTTTTAATTTATTAGTAGATTTGGTCAGTGAAATTGCTGGAGTTAAAGAGTAATGGTAATGTACAGCCGCAGCCCGTGCAGGTGAGAGCGGTGGGGCCGGGTGGGGGAGGATTTCGACAGACTACGAGGGAAAATTAATTATTTATTTCATTTTCCCTCGTGGTCGTCTGTCGAATCCCCTCCCAACCAGGCCCCACCGCCCCACTGCTCTTACCTGCACGGGCCGCGGCTGGTAATGTATACATGAAGACATTATCTGCAAGACTGATAGAGTGCAGACAAGGGGTAGAAAAACTTACCCGAAAGCCAAGAGGTCTTTGGATGAGTAACAAATGGAGTCAGTCTTGGATTCACCATGGTCCTTGATGCTGGCCAGGCATAGCAGGGCGCATAGAGGCTTGCCTTTGGCTCTTCTTTGGTGAGCCAGTGGTTCATCCATGCAGCACCCTTCATTTTTAAGGCAGGGCTGGTAAATTAACAGTGGTGGCCAACTAGAGCATGCACAAATAAAATGGCGCCTCTAAATGGCAGAGTCAAGATGGCGGCAGTAAATGCGCTCCCACCACAACTAGAATGCAGACCAGAGAGTGAGTAATGAAATGGTGAGAAAAGAGGCAAACTTAAAGTACTCAAACTGAAGTATAGTACGAAAGCGCAATACCTTTATGCCTAATGAAGCGCAGAATGCAAGTTTATAGCGTTAGGCAACTGTTCAACCTCACCGAGGAAGC
Source organism: Calotriton arnoldi (assembly GCA_963921515.1). NCBI lineage: Eukaryota > Metazoa > Chordata > Amphibia > Caudata > Salamandridae > Calotriton > Calotriton arnoldi. The sequence continues at coordinate 987,981 of CAWUFW010003485.1, read as the reverse complement.
AGCGGGTCGAAGGTCAAAGAGCACTCTCTTTGACCAGAGACCCTCTCCAGCACCTTGGGGATTTCAATGTACCCAACAACTTCTCCTCTCTTGGAACCCCAAATAAATTCTTTTTTTTTCTTTTTTTATCAAAACATGTTATGAGTTTCCAACTTGAAAGGAGGCATTCATCCCTTTACATATGTGTTGGTAATTTACAGTCCATCAACGGTGACGTATGAGCAACTGTGCGCCTCCTTCTTGGGTACCATCTGGATGCTGCTTTGGTGCCCATCGGTGAGTGGGACTTTAGCCAGGGTTCAATCAAAGTATACATCAATCTTGCTTCAGCCTTAGTGGCTGTATGAATGGATATATGTGTAGAAAGAGAAAAATTCCTTTTTAATGTTTATTTTACAAGTGCCTGACTTCTAAAGAAGCAGAGAAGCTGGGAGGCGAGGGGACACCCTCCAGGGCCTCTGAAAGCGGATGCTTGACTGGCTGACTACAAAGTCCAGCCACTGGGCCAGTTTGGGACGCAGCCACTCGCGGATGCGGCGTTGCGATGGCCGCCTTTGTTCCCTGCGAACACGTCAGTGACTGAACCCCGCATTTGGTATTTAACAGATGGCAGGTGAAGGGAACTGAGCACGGCTGAAAGACAGAGTGCTGTTGTGGGGTCAGGAGCGGGGGAAACGGCTGCATGGGGTGCGCTGAAAAGCCAGAGGGACGCAGGGGCTGGTCACTTGAGAGATTTGGGCAGAGGCAGAAAGAATGTTGGCTGCTGGAAAACATTAAGAGTCTGGGGTTGGCAGAAGATCAGGAGGTGATGGCAGGCAGGGAAACTGGAGGGCAGGGGGCTCTCTCTGGTTTGTAACTTTTACTAAATCCAGTTGGAAATGTGAATAGAACTGGCACGGTCAGGAGACCACGAAAAAGAGCTATACAGGGGGGGGTACAATTCTAGAGGCGGATGGGTCTGGCCGCCTAGGATGGCTCTCAAAAAGCCATTGGGAAAATCAATGAAGTACACGTTTGTATCAAAGCCGTGACCTTCAGAAACTCTCTACCCAAAGTGTTCAACTCTCTTTAAACCCCCACTTTGGTTTCACCCCAATCTCGGTGGCATTGAGCTCTCCAAAGCGTGAACACAAAACAGAACAATGTGCCTTGCATCGATCCTCGAAGCGCTCACGTTCCACTTTCTCTGCTTCCGGGCGCACTCGGATTACCGGCACTGTTTGGCGCCTTGAAATGCATCCGGTCAGGCGACTGGGCAGTCTGAGTCAAGGACTGTGCAGAATGTTCACAAGTCAAGTGTGGCATGGTGCAAAAAATAAATAAATAAATAAATAAATACATTTGTCGAAATTAGCCCAAAAGCTCCCCATTGATATAAAAGTGAAATGAACGGGAAAGACAGAGCTAACACCCCATAAAGAGTCCTCTCCCCAGGTGTATGAACCACCAGCTAGCTACTTGGGAGAGAGAGTACAAAAAAAGCAATGGATGGGAGCTGGTTTGGGGTACCACAAGCCTCTTACCCCCGATGAGACTTTAGACACATCTTGCTTAAAAAAACAGAAAAATGAGACGGAGAACTAGCGAGCTGGTGTGAGTGAGACCGAAGGAAAGAGGGGGAGACATCAGGAGAGGAAACATCAAGGAAAGATGGGTGGTTGTGAAAGTGGTGACTGCTGAGAGCAGATGGAAGGAGACAGCAAAAGGCAAAAGAAATGGGGTAGAGTAAAAAGATGATGTGGAAAGGAAGAGGGAGTGATGAAGCAGTGCATGAGAGGGACAGAGGAGGAATGAGTGAGAAAGGAGGAGAGAAAAGAGATGGAGTGAGTGTTAGAGGTGGAGTGAGAAGAAAGGAGAGGGTAGGAGGAGAAGTGAGTGACAAACGCGGGGCGGAAACATGGTAGACATGAGTGGGGAAGGAGAGGGCTGGAGAAGAAGAATTTAGGGAGAAATGAATGAGGAAAGAGATGCTGCAGAGGAAATAGATGGTGTAGATGGAAGAGATGGAGTGAAGAGGGGATAGAGAGGGCTGGACGAGAAGAACTCGCCTGAAAAGTTGGAACAGGGTCTCAGTGGAATCCTGGACTATCGACAAAGTCCGAGAACAATGCACTAACAGCAACAGAAAGACTTTCGCCATCGTGAAAGATTTCATCTCCACCAACATTGCCCCCTCACAGGACCTTTGCACCAAGCTTTCCCAGTTCTTCTACAACAAGATAACCAGCATCTACAACAACTTTGCTCCCCCATCTTCACCCTGCCAACCTCGGAACACACCTTCTAATCTCAAACAAAGAAACCACAATGATTGATTGGCCTGCCATTACCGCGGACTAAACCGCCACCGCCATGCAGCCCATCCTCTCCGGGGCCCCATCGGGCCCTTTCTCCCACCATTTCTTTACCAAAAGACTGCTCAGCACTCAACCCGACCCTGAATACCTACATCATGTCAGCCACCTACCCCGACACCTGGAAACATGCCATAGTACTCCTTCCTCATAAAACCATCTGCCGAATCAATGCCAAATACAAACCCATCTCCCCGACACCCTACCCAGCCAACGTCCTAGAGAAGCTGAACAACTGACGCCAAGCCAATTACCTCAACAAACACCACCTCCTCGGTGACTCATAATCAAGTTTCACACCACATCACAGCAGGGAAACAGCCCTCATCACCGCTACAGATGGCATCCTTATATCAAAGATAGAGCAAACACTGCAGCCCTCATCCTCCTGGACCTCTCCGCAGCTTTGGCCAAAGTATTCAACACCGTCCTCTTCCAATGACTCATGACTACCTGAAACTGGCATCCAAGGACCCGCTCTAGGCTGGATATTCTCCTTCGTCATCGGAAGAACCCAGTCAGTCTGACTGACCCCCTTACTGCTCAGAAGCCCAGAACCTCATTTATGGGGTACCACACGACTTGTCACTCGGCCCGACCTTTTTCAACACCTGCATGATTCTGCGTGCTTGAATCCTCCAAACCCTTGAAATCAACACCCTGTCCTACGTTGACGACACATGGATGGTACTCTCCCTCTCGGACAAAACACCTAACACCTGATGAATTTGTCCACCTGCGTGACCGAAGTGGATGAAGACGAACTGTCTGAAACTGAACACCGACAAAACAGAGGTTGCGATCTTCAACAGAACCCTCTCGCCGTGGGGCTCCACCTGGTAGCTGGCTGAACTCGGACCCACTCCCACCCCCACTACAGATGCCAAGAACCTCAGCGATGTAATTGACAAATAACCCACCACGACTGCCCAATTCAATGCCATCGCCACCTCCTGCCTCCACACCCTGAAGATGCTGAAAAAGATCTTCAAATGGCTCCTCTTCAGCATCTGCAAACCCATCACTCAAGCGTACATCACAAGGAAACTGGACTTCAAGAACTCTCTCTATGCCGAATCAGAGCACTTAACTAGACAACACCAAATCATACAGACCTTTGCAGCCAGGATATCACTTAACCTACCATGCCACACTCACAACACCCCATACCTCAGGAAGCTCCATTGGCTTCCAATACAGAAACAAGCTGGGTTCAAACTCCTCTTGCACACCAATAAAACCCTACACAACAAGGGTCCAGCCTACCTCAACAACCACATTATATTATGACATTCCATAAATACCAAGGCACCACCTCTCAGCCGGACTCCTGCTTGCACACATGTCACGCACACACAGAACCAGATCCACGGGTCAGACTTTCTCCTACATCGCTCCCAAAGCCTGGAATGACCTGTTGTTGCACATCAGAGCAGCATCTTCAACTGTAAACATCTGCAAGAAGATGAAGACACTTCTCTTCAAATAGGTCTCACTACCTAGCCCTGGGCCAGGTCAGACTCCTCCCACTTTCAGCACCAGGATACCCACCCGGGTGATAGTGCACTTTTACAAATAAACATAACATAACCTAACATAAAGGGGAGAAGGGAGGAAAGGAAAGAGATGGTGTGGATGGAAGAGATGGAGTTAAGAGGGAAGGAGAGGTCGGGAGGAGGAGAAGCAAGAGAGAAAGGAGGACAGGAAAAAAGATGGTGCAGCTGGAAGAAATGGAGTGAAGTGGGGACGGAGAGGTCGGGAGGAGAAGAAGGGAGAGAGAGAACGGAGCAGAGGAAATTGATCTTGTGGCTGGAGGTGAGGGATCGATAGAGTGTGAGAGGACACATATTTGAAGGACAGGAAGCGGGAAAGGTTTAAAGGACACAAGGCTGGAGGAGAGGGAACTGAAGGTGTGAGGGGACACACGTCCGGCTGGAGGAAAGGGAACTGAAGGTGTGCGGGGACACACGTCCGGCTGGAGGAGAGGGAACTGAGGGTGTGAGGGGGATACGTCCGGCTGGAGGAGAGGGAACTGAGGGTGTGAGGGGACACACGTCCGGCTGGAGGAGAGGGAACTGAGGGTGTGAGGGGGATACGTCCGGCTGGAGGAGAGGGAACTGAGGGTGTGAGGGGACACACGTCCGGCTGGAGGAGAGGGAACTGAGGGTGTGAGGGGGATACGTCCGGCTGGAGGAGAGGGAACTGAGGGTGTGAGGGGGATACGTCTGGCTGGAGGAGAGGGAACTGAAGGTGTGATGGGACACACGTCCGGCTGGAGGAGAGGGAACTGAAGGTGTGAGGGGACACACGTCCGGCTGGAGGAGAGGGAACTGAGGGTGTGAGGGGACATGCGTCCGGCTGGAGGAGAGGGAACTGAAGGTGTGAGGGGGACACGTCCGGCTGGAGGAGAGGGAACTGAGGGTGTGAGGGGACATACGTCCGGCTGGAGGAGAGGGAACTGAAGGTGTGAGGGGGACACGTCCGGCTGGAGGAGAGGGAACTGAGGGCTGGAGGAGAGGGAACTGAACGTGTGAGGGGGACACGTCCGGCTGGAGGAGAGGGAACTGAGGGTGTGAGGGGACACACGTCCGGCTGGAGGAGAGGGAACTGAAGGTGTGAGGGGGACACGTCCGGCTGGAGGAGAGAGCAGACCCCTTCCTTCCGGGCTGCTGATGTTGAACTATTGTACACAGTGGTCTCTGCCAAGCCTGACTCCATCTTTGTCCCTCACTGTTCCTAGCTACGGGCACTGAATGCAGACAGCACGTGTTATCTGGGAACACAGACCGGCCACACAGAGCAAACAAACCCAAACTAAAAGGAAAAAGAGAAGGAAAACAAAAACGAGTAATGAACCCAAAACCTTCTGGCAACAACACTTGCAACTTCCAGCGACGTGCGGGCAATATCGATAGCTAGAGAGGGGGCGATCTGGGAAAAGGGGGGAACGTGGAACCAGTGCCACGAAGGCAGGATACAGAGAGGGGACAGGGCTGTGCTTTCCGGAGGCAGGTGAGGGGGTGTGCGTCAAGGGATGGGGGTTTAGTGTTAGTAGAGAACAGCCCGGGGGGGGGGGGGGCAGGGGCGTAGCTTACTTCGGTGCAGCAGGTGCAGTGGCACCGTGGCCCAAAGGCCTGAGGGGCCCTGTGAGCCTTAATTATTGCTGTATTTAAGAAGTCACCAGCTGCAGGGGCGGGGGGAGTCAGGGGGGCATTTCCTTCCATGCTGTAGGGCCTATGACATACCGGTAGACCACTGCGAGGGGGAATGGGGCAGTGGAGAAACTGGGATTGTGAGAGTGGGAATGTGAGAGAGAGACATGCACTCGTGCATGGACGTAGAGCATCCCAATGGATGACGGAATTGAAGATGTGAGGACGAAGAACGGACATGGTCCTGGGAAAGTATTTCTGGAAGATGTGTGGTCCAGCCTTTGCAAGAAGCAGTGGTGGGGCATAAACACCTTTCTTTAACTGGAACACGTGGCCCTGATTTCCTTAAGGAGGGCTTTCTCTTTGCTTTTCCCCCAAAAATGTCTCCAACAGAATTTCCACATAAGCATGGTACAATCTATTGATTCTGAAAATGGCTATCTGAATTTTTCGAACAGTCTTGGGTGTGCCAGGGACGCCTTTAATCTGCCCCTGGGTGTTGAGACTCGTACTCTCAAAGACAACTTTAAAAGAATGGCGGCAAAACAGTAGTAGACTTTTCAATCCTCTAAAAGTTAGACAAAAAACTGTGGTCACTAGCTAGTTGAAAAAACCTGGTGGTGAAAAGTCACACTGCCCATCACTTTCCAAAATCTACGTAGCATCTTTCTTCACTTCATTGTTGCATCCAGCCCCCTCTTGTTAGGTTCTCTTCCATACGTTACAGCTGAGACTCTTCAAAGATGGCAGGATGAGCAAATAAGGGCTATCCAAAGATGCCAATCAGAGGGCTGCAGACATCCGAGAAGGGTAAATCTTACAGGCTCATGCAGTGGTGCTACTGTACAACCACAGGCATCTCTGCTTCAGACACAGGATATATTACACCCATCTTACATGCTTAGGGCTCAGGCAAACGTTGTGATGATATCATTAAAGCTTTATCGATACAGAAGACAATTTGCCTCAAGACAAGTCATAAAATCACAACCATGGCAGCAAGTGTACTCTGGTAAGAAAGAACCAAAATAAGTAATAAGTATCCTGAACTTTGTATGAATTATAACACGACAACCTAGGTATCGTCCCCATATGAGATTAAAGGAAGGCCAGACGCTTCTACAGTAGTTGCCAATGGAATGACAGATATTAAAGAGTGCTGGGCTCACAGATGATCCCTGAGGGACGCCAGAAGCTACAGGCATTAGTGAAGATGAAAGAGATTTTGAAACTACCCAAAAAGTTTGCGATTCCAAGAAAGATTTAAACCACTCCAGAGCCTTGACACAAATACTGCATTCCCTGAGTTTCCCAGGAGCACGTGATGGGACACAGTGTCAAAGGCAGCACTCAAGTCTGACAAAATGAGTTCCGCAGTGCCTCCCTCCCTGGTCTAGTGTTTCTCGGAGTTATTTTGTCACCCCCAAAAGAGAAGCCTCTGTGCTGTGGAGGGGGTGAAAGCCTGACCGTGAGGCATGCAGACCATTATAAGATTCAAGATAATCAAAGATTTGCCGATTGATATGTTTTTCAAGGGCTTTCGCTAGGACAGGAAGGAGGGAGATGGGGCAGTAGTTTTCCAACTTGATAGAGTCCAAGGATGGTGATATAATGAGTTTTTTCTTCTTTGTGTTTTTCTGTGCAGTGCAGTCTCCTCTGGCACCCCTGCCTGATGTACGTCCTTCAGTAGAGGACAACTTCCCTTGAACACCAGCCTAATTCACTCACTCCTGTGGAGGGTCATCTCCCTTGCTATGCTCTTCTGTGGTTTGCCACCTCCCCTTGTACATCTGCTTAATATAGACTGTTCTATGGAAGGTCTCTCTCCTTCACGCCTGCTCAGCATACACTCTTCTGTGAATGGCCATCTCTCTCCGTGCCTAACAGATCCCCATACACTCTTCTGTGGATGGCCATCTCTCCGCCATGTCTCCTTGCACACCTGCTCCACATACACTCTTGTGTGGATGAACATCTCTCCTCCATGTCTCCTTGCACACCTGCTCCCCATACACTCTTCTGTGGATGGCCATCTCTCCTCCATCTCTCTCCTTGCACACCTGCTCCACATACACTCTTCTGTGGATAGCCATCTCTCCGCCATGTCTCCTTGCACACCTGCTCCACATACACTTCTTTGGATGGATATCTCTCCTCCATCTCTCCTTACACACCTGCCCCACATACACTCTTCTGTGGATGGCCATCTCTCCGCCATCTCTCTCCTTGCACACCTTGCCCACATACACTCTTCTGTTGATGCCCATCTCTCCTCCATCTCTCCTTGCACACCTGCTCCACATACATTGTGTGTATGGCCATCTCTCCTTGCACACCGGCTCCACATACACTCTTCTGTGGATGGCCATCTCGCCTCCATGTCTCCTTGCACATCTGCTCCACATACACTATTCTGTGGATGGCCATCTCTCTCCTTGCACACCTGCTCCACATACACTCTTCTGTGGATGGTCATCTCTCCTCCACCTCTCCTTGCACACCTGCTCCACATACACTCTTCTGTGGATGGCCATCTCTCCTCCATCTCTCTCCTTGCACACCTGCTCCATATCTACTCTTCTGTGGATGGCCATCTCTCCGCCATGTCACTTTGAACACCTGCTCCACATACACTCTTCTTTGAATGGCCATCTCTCTTCACACCTGCTCCACATACACTCTTCTTTGAATGGCCATCTCTCTTCACACCTGCTCCACATACACTCTTCTGTGGATGGCCATCTCTCGTTGCACACCTGCTCCACATACACATACACTCTTGTGTGAATGGCCATCTCTCTGCCATCTCGCCTTGCACACTGTTGGAATAAAAAATGTTTTAGCTGAGTTATCCATGCATTGTATGTCCTAAGGTAGCATTCGCGGCACCATTTTATTTTCAGCCGCCATTTTGAGCCATGATCAAAATTAACTTCTGTCTCCCTCACTCTCTGCACCAGCTGGAAGCAGCTGCGATAGTTTTCGTTTTTCCAAGGTTGAGCTTTGCTGTACTAATAAATACAATGTCTTTGTCAGTACATACCTTTCCCACTAGATCGGCCTGCTCCCATCCTTAGAGCGGCGGGTGCAGGCAGAGTGACCTTGGCGCTGAGATAGTATGTGCCCAGTCTCAGGACTGAAACCCATCCTTCTGAATCTCCTTTGTTCACCAGCTACCAACTAGAAATTTCCAGTTGGGGCGTGTCTTTATTGGTTTTAAGTTGTGCATATTGTATTTTCATGCTTGCTGAAGTCAATCCTCTGCAGCAATCCTAGGAGGCTGGTCAGATCGGACTCCACTCGAGTGCATCCTGAATAAAACATACTGGGTTTGCATTCTCTACTGTCTGACCAACTCTTCATTTGTATGGAAGGCTGAGAGTTGGTCGCGAGTGACCCAGGTGGCCCTAATCGGGTCACTTCCTTCATGCTCCACATACACTCTTCCGTGAATGGCCATCTCTCCTCCATCTCTCCTTGCACACCTGCTCCACATACACTCTTGTGTGTATGGCCATCTCTCTGCCATCTCTCCTTGCACACCTGCTCCACATACACTCGTGTGTATGGCCATCTCTCTTTGCACACCTGCTCCAAATAAACTTTTGCGTGTATGGCCATCTCTCCTCCTTCTCTCTTTGCACACCTGCTCCACATACACTCTTGTGTGTATGGCCATCTCTCCTTGCACACCTGCTCCACATACACTCTTGTGTGGACGGCCATCTCTTCTTGCACACCTGCTCCCCATACACTCTTGTGTGGACGGCCATCTCTCTGCCATGTCTCCTTGCACACCTGCTCCACATACCCTCCTCTGTGAATGGCCATCTCTCTGCCATGTCTCCTTGAACACCTGCTCCACATACTCTCTTTTGTGGATGGCCATCTCTCCTTTCACACCTGCCCCACATACGCTCGTGTGGATGGCCATCTCTCCTCCTTCTCTCCTTTCACACCTGCCCCACATACACTCTTATGTGGATGGCCATCTCTCCTTGCACACCTGCCCCACATACACTTGTGTGTATGGCCATCTCTCCTCCATCTCTCTCCTTGCACACCTGCTCCACATACACTCTTCTGTGGATGGCCATCTCTCCTCCATCTCTCCTTGCACACCTGCTCCACATACACTCGTGTGGATGGCCATCTCTCCTTCTCTCTTTGCACACCTGCTCCACATACACTCTTGTGTGGACGGCCATATCATATACATTCTTGTGTGTATGGCCATCTCTACTTGCACACCTGCTCCAAATACATTCTTGTGTGTATGGCCATCTCTCCTTGCACACCTGCTCCACATACACTCGTGTGGATGGCCATCTCTCCTCCTTCTCTCCTTTCACACCTGCCCCACATACACTCGTGTGGATGGCCATCTTTCCTTGCACACCTGCCCCACATACACTTGCGTGTATGGCCATCTCTCCTCCATCTCTCTCCTTGCACACCTGCTCCACATACACTCGTGTGGATGGTCATCTCTCCTCCATCTCTCTCCTTGCACACCTGCTCCACATACACTCGTGTGGATGGCCATCTCTTCTTGCACACCTGCTCCCCATACACTCGTGTGAACAGCCATCTCTCCTCCATCTGTCCTTGCACACCTGCTCCACATACGCTCGTGTGTGGATGGCCATCTCTCCTCCTTCTCTCCTTGCACACCTGCTCCACATACGCTCGTGTGTGGATGGCCATCTCTCCTCCTTCTCTCCTTGCACACCTGCCCCACATACACTCTTGTGTGGATGGCCATCTCTCCTCCATCTCTCCTTGCACACCTGCCCCACATACACTTGTGTGGATGGCCATCTCTCCTCCATCTCTCCTTGCACACCTGCTCCACATACACTCTTGTGTGGATGGCCATCTCTCCTTGCACACCTGTTCCACATACACTCTTCTGTGAATGGCCATCTCTTCGCCATGTCATCTTGCACACCTGCTCCACATAAACTCTTCTGTGAATGGCCATCTATCCGCCATCTCTCTCCTTGCACACCTGCCTAATATAGACTTTTCTATGGAAGGCATCTCTCCTTGTAGACCTGCAAAAAGTATTTTTTTTGTGGAAGGTGCCTCTCCTAACCCCGCAGCCTAGCTCCCTTAGGTGTGGGAGGTCACCTCCTTTCTCTCTCCCCCCGGGTTTTTTTTTCTGTGGACTGTCATCACCTGGAAGTAGTGCATGGGTGATTTTCTTTTTGTGGTGCATCGCCTCCCCTGGCTGTTCTACAGTTGGATTAGTACTTGAGGTACGTCAGCCCCTCGTTATTCTTCTCTACACATGTTCTCTGGAAGAACACGCTCCCTTCCCTGCACTGCAACTGAACATGTGCTTTACATGAGAAAAGACACCATTGTCATTCACTCCTGACTCATGATCATACGTGTAAGGGCTCTCACACTGCATTCTTGTCTAGAACATGCTTTGATATGCTTGACGCCATCACAGTGTACTGAACACAAGATCGGCGCCCCTATGGCTGCAGAGTAATCACTGGAGTGCAGCACAGAGCTCTGTGGGACTGAGTGCAGCACAGAGCTCTGTCTGACCCCAGGTCTGCCTGTGGGACTGAGCGCAGCACAGAGCTCTGTGGGACTGAGCGCAGCACAGAGCTCTGTGGGACTGAGTGCAGCACAGAGCTCTGTCTGACCCCAGGTCTGCCTGTGGGACTGAGCGCAGCACAGAGCTCTGTGGGACTAAGCGCAGCACAGAGCTCTGTGGGACTGAGTGCAGCACAGAGCTCTGTGGGACTGAGTGCAGCACAGAGCTCCGTCTGACCCCAGGTCTGCCTGTGGGACTGAGCTCAACACAGAGCTCTGTGGGACTGAGCGCAGCACAGAGCTCTGTCTGATCCCAGGTCTGCCTGTGGGACTGAGCGCAGCACAGATCTCTGTGGGACTGAGCGCAGCACAGAGCTCTGTGGGACTGAGTGCAGCACAGAGCTCTGTGGGACTGAGTGCAGCACAGAGCTCTGTCTGACCCCAGGTCTGCCTGTGGGACTGAGCGCAGCACAGAGCTCTGTGGGACTAAGTGCAGCACAGAGCTCTGTCTGACCCCAGGTCTGCCTGTGGGACTGACAGCAGCACAGAGCTCTGTGGGACTGAGTGCAGCACAGAGCTCTGTCTGACCCCAGGTCTGCCTGTGGGACTGAGTGCAGCACAGAGCTCTGTGGGACTGACAGCAGCACAGAGCTCTGTCTGACCCCAGGTCTGCCTGTGGGACTGAGCGCAGCACAGAGCTCTGTCTGACCCCAGGTCTGCCTGTGGGACTGAGCGCAGCACAGAGCTCTGTGGGACTAAGCGCAGCACAGAGCTCTGTGGGACTGAGTGCAGCACAGAGCTCTGTGGGACTGAGTGCAGCACAGAGCTCTGTCTGACCCCAGGTCTGCCTGTGGGACTGAGCACAGCACAGAGCTCTGTGGGACTGAGTGCAGCACAGAGCTCTGTGGGACTGAGCGCAGCACAGAGCTCTGTCTGACCCCAGGTCTGCGTGTGGGACTGAGTGCAGCACAGAGCTCTGTGGGACTGACAGCAGCACAGAGCTCTGTCTGGCCCCAGGTCTGCCTCTGGGGCTCGGTGCAGCACAGAGCTCTGTGGGACTGACAGCAGCACAGAGCTCTGTCTGGCCCCAGGTCTGCCTATGGGGCTCGGTGCAGCACAGAGCTCTGCTGCACACCGTCTGACCCAAAGTCTGTGGGACTGAGCGCAGCTCAGAGCTCTGTCTGACCCCAGGACAGTCTGTGGTATTGTGTGCAGCGCAGAGCTCTGCCAGACTACGGACCTTAGGTTTACCTGTGTTACTGGGTGCAGCACAGAGCCCTGTGGCCTGCGGACACTGGTGTCTCATCCTGTGGAACTGTGTGTAGCACACAGACCTGCCGGACTACACACTGTTGTGACATCATGTCTGCCTGTAGTACCGTGTGCAACACACAGTGACACAGCCCTGATTGACCACGAAGGCAGTGGTGCGACCTCAGGTCTGGCCATTTTACTGGTCACAAAGCTACTGCCAATCACATGATGTGTCATTGTGTCACTGGGTAAAGCACAGACAGCTTTACTGCAGACACTCTGTGTGACCTCTGCCCTGTAGGTTATAAGCGAAGTAACAGACTGGCACTGCCACGGACTCTAAATTAAACTCAGCCCCTCTGCCGCATGTACCGTATCCTGCAGCGATTGGCTTTACCACGGTCACCAAACTTCGGCCTGTCTGAGGTACTGGCAGGGACACTGGAATTATGATGTTCTGTCGCATCTTCTGCATAATTATCGATTGGACACATAATCCATCATCTGCTGCACAATTTGCAATTTTTTACCCATAAATAATTGTTTCTAGCTCAAAAGGATCAAAATGGACTGAAAATACTGCCATAGTTGTTGGTGCTCAGTGGCAGGTCCTTTGCAAAAGTTCTCCTTTTAGTTGCCGATTGCTGTATTTAGGCATTAAACAGATACTAATGTGGCAAAAACTTTGTCCAGACAGTGTTAATGAGTAAAATCACAAAATAGTGAAGTAATACTCTCACAAAATGTGCCGCATAATTTTCCTTTTTTTTGCCGCAAAATCTAGTCCATTCGGTCATCTAATTTTGCCCTCCCTCGCCTCATAATTCCTGGGTGTACTGGATACCTCCGAGAGACCGTCTTTGCCTCAAGCATCTTACTAGGCGCTTTGCAGATCGAGGCGCTGCGACAGATGAGTGGTTTGGGCTCTCCTTGGCCCCTGGTGTGACGGACGGCACCACAAGGGGGTGAGGGGGGTGGGGGGGATGGGGGGGAGCAGGTCTTCTACCCCACTCCAGCAAGCCCTCGGTCCCTGCCCCGCCCTTCCCCTCTGCATTATATTTTTAAACAAAAGATCATTCAAAAATAAACCGCCCTGGGTCTGCACGCCCCGGGCCCGCTGTCTGCCGAACAATCCCCGAGATAAGGGGCCCCGGGCCGCACGCACCACTTCCCCTGTCTGAGCGCAGTCTGGCTCGCAAATAAGCGAACTTCGAAGAAAAAACATCCTGCTGAAATAGGCCTCATTCTTCGAGAACAATATTGTGGCACGCGAGAATTCAATACCTTTCCAAAGCTCGCTTCTCTGAGGCCAGGGGGGTGTTCCACTGTGCGTGCACCTCAATGCACAGAAGGTCCGTCGTGCCAGGGGGAGCATAGATGGCTGCCCAACCACGGAGTAGGCCGCAGGCTGCCTGCCACCAAGATAGACGCATCTTCCACAGGGGTCCCATAAGCCCACGTAAGCAAGCAGTGCAATGGAGAACTCTCGAGGCACACCCTGTTATCGAGTTTATACGTACGTGGCTGGTCCACCCAGCCATGCTGTGGAAGGATGGTCCAGCCTACAATGGAGTGCACAGCCGGTCCACCCAGCCATGGGGTGCACCGTCTGGTCCACCCTACGATGGAGTGCACGGCCGGTCCACCGAGTCATGGGGTGAAAGGCTGGTCCATCCAGCCATGGGGTGCACAAGCTGGTTCACTTAGCCATGGGGTGGAAGGCTGATCCACCCTACAATAGAGTGCACGGTCGGTCCACCCATACATGAGGTGTACCGACTGGTTCACCAAGCCATGGGATAGAAGTCTGGTCCACCCTACGATGGAGTGCATGGCTGGTCCACCCATCCATGGGGTGCACCGGCTGGTCCACACAGCCATGTGGTGGAAGGCTAGTCCACCCTACGATGGAGTGCACAGCCAGTCCACCCAGCCATGGGGTACACTGGCTGGTCTACCCAGCATTGGGGTACACGGGCTGGTCCACCCAGCCATGGGGTGCACCGGCTGGTCCACCCAGCCATGGGGTGCACCGGCTGGTCCACACAGCCATGGGGTGGAAGGCTGGTCCACCCTACGATGGAGTGACAGCTGGTCAACTCAGCCCTGTTGTGCACCGGCTGGTCCACCCAGCCATGGGTTGGAAGGCTGGTCCACCCTATGATGGAGTGACAGCTGGTCAATCCAGCCCTGGTGTGCACCGGCTGGTCCACCCAGCCAGGGGTTGGAAGGCTGGTCCACCCTACAATGGAGTGCACGGCCGGTCCACCCAGCCATGGGGTGCACAGGCTGGTCCACCCAGCCATGGGGTGCACAGGCTGGTCCACCCAGCCAGGGGTTGGAAGGCTGGTCCACCCTAAGATGGAGCGCACGGCCGGTCCACCCAGCCATGGGGTACATAGTTGGCTTACCCTGCTGACTGGCACAATAGGCCCACCATGGCACTGAGCTCACAGGAGGCCCACCATGGCACTGAGCTCACAGGATGTCCACCATGGCACTGAGCTCACAGGATGTCCACCATGGCACTGAGCTCACAGGAGGCCTACCATGGCACTAAGCTCACAGGAGTCCCACCATGGCACTGAGCTCACAGGAGGCCCACCATGGCACTGAGCTCACAGGAGGCCCACCATGGCACTGAGCTCACAGGAGTCCCACCATGGCACTGAGCTCACAGGAGGCCCACCATGGCACTGAGCTCACAGGAGGCCCACCATGGCACTGAGCTCACAGGAGGCCCACCATGGCACTGAGCTCACAGGAGGTCCACCATGCCATCCAGGACGCAGGAATCCTCCTCTGGAATACTTGGGAAGTCCCCAAAGTCACGCGCTGCAACTTGCATGTGGCTAGTCAGGCAGCCCACCAAATCATTAATGGCAGCGGAGGAAAACCCTGCCACCGACTGTGTGCCAAGCTAATGACCCACAATGCCAAGCAGTGCATGGGCTGCACCCGAGGGCTCTCCGCCATGAACCACAGTGAAGCACGACCAAATAGTGGTGTAATCGTTTCTAAACCACGAATCCTAAAAAGACCGTCAGATATTACCTTAACTCTGCCCCAGCCCTCCCTCCTCCTCGTCTTCTATGAGGGGACGGGGGTGTATGACAGCTGCCAGCCGGGACAGTCACAGCTCACAGTTACATACCTACCCAGGGCAGCTTTCCCCCTCCCTACTTCAGCATGATGTGGCCCGGGGAGGCCTGGGGCAGGTGAAAGCTTCTCTCGGGGTGGGGGGGGCTGTCCGTCATTGCAAGGAGTGTGCTAAGGCCGCTGTCAGGACACCGGGACCTTCTTCCCCCTCGTTTTCTGAGGATGCGGAGGCAGAGGGCATCTGAGAAGCGGTGGCCAGTTCGCCAATGCAGAGGGCACGGGGCTTGTGGTGACCCATGCAGTGCTTAATTTGTGAAAACATAAGTGCCAGGGCCCTCGTTAGGAGGTCACTGTGGCTTGCGCCACACATTGCCCCAGCTATGCTGCCAATGATAGTACCAACACAACTACTAACCATCACACTCGTAGAAGTGTGACGATTCAGACTATTCCAGGCCCCCAAAGCTATTAGAATGGCTTTGGTGGCAGTCAATAGTCATTTTTAATGTATATTGAATTAATAAATAGCTGTTGTTGTGGTCATCTCTAAATTAGCCAGACAGCGCCACCTTGTGGCAGACTGTCACAAGTGCTGGGGTTGACAATTAAGTGCTGGTGCTGAGCACCGGAAACCAGCGGCTCAAATTAAGCACTGGACCTCTGTCAGGCTTCCTATGACCGCATAGGGGCGCAGGCTGAGGACAAGGGGGAAGCTCACAGCTTTTCCTGCCGCCATGTTCGCTATCCTTAACGAAGAGCCATGGACACGGCCAGCAGTCCCTGCCTTCCGTCATCCCTATTTTTTGGCAGGGTAAAGGAAGCCTGGGGGAGGTCACAACTGCCCAGATGCCCTGTAACAATAACAAACAAGGCGATAGGTTTACGGACACTGGCTCCGGATCTCCTGCGGCCCAAGGAGGACCGGGGGAGCTGAAAAGTGATCCCAAGACAGGCCACTAAGACTCAGCCCATCTCAGCGACCAAGCCTCATGACCCCGTGAACTCTAGCTAGCCCATCAAAGTGCCCCCCCCATTCTAGCCCAGCAAATACCAGTCCGGGGCCATCATTGCTTGGCCACGTGACATCTCCCACTCACTGCCCACGCTACAGACCCCCAGAATTGATTTCACATCCAACAGAGTTAATCACAAGTCCAACCCTGTGATTCCCAGATAGCCTACTGACTCGCATTCCAGTTCAGTGACACCTCTTCCCACCCCCCCTCCCCTCCCTCCCTCCCCCGTACTGGCGAGTGCCGTAAAAGAGATGCAGAGATGTTTTCAGGACAGCATTGTTTAATTTCGGCTGAGAAATATATGGACGACCCTGGCTCTGTGCCAAGAAGTGAACACGTTTCTACTGAGAGCTGTTGGTTTCAATGCACGCACAGCATTTAGCTGCACGTGCATCTGAAAAGGAGTCACTACTGTGCACAAAGAGCAGCCACAGGAAACTTCCTCAGCACACAGGATCTTTTACAACTTACTGCTACTTACTTATATGTATGCCTGGCCCTACTCCCACCTTATCTCATTCCTACTAACACCTACTCTTACTCCCACTTCTACTCACTCCTAATTTAACTCCTACACGTATTCCTAATTACTCCTGTCCCATTTTCTGTCTCTGTTCCTTGATCTTGTCCTCTGTCACTGTCCCCTTCGGTACCCCTGCCCCTCTTTGTCTCTGTCAGAGGCCCTCAATCCCTGCCCTGTTCCTTTCTACCTGTCCCTGTCAGAGGTCCTCTGTCCCTGCCCTGTTCTTTCTAACTGTTCCTGTCCCTCAGAGCTGCCCTGCTCCTCTCTGGTCAGTCTCGCTCTGTCCCGGTCCCTCTCTGTCCCTGTCAGAGGTCCTCTGTCCCTGCCCTGTTCTTTCTACCTGTCCCCCTGTCCACGTCCCTCAAAACTGCCCTGCTCCTCTCTGGCCAGTGACGCTCTGTCACTGTCCCTCTCTGCCCATGTCAGAGGTCCTCTGTCCATGCCCTGTTCTTTCTACCTGTCCCTCTGCCCCCATCTCTCAGAGCTGCCCTGCCCCTCTCTGGTCAGTGTTGCTCCGTCCCTGTCCCTCTCTGTCCCTGTCAGGGGTCCTCTGTCCCTGCCCTCTTCTTTCTAACTGTCCCTCTGTCCCCGCCCCTCAGCGCTGCCCGTCTCCTCTCTGGTCAGTGTCGCTCTGTCCCTGTCCCTCTCTGTCCCAGTCAGAGGCCCTCTGTCCCTGCTCCTCTCTGGCAAGTGTGCTCTGTCCCTGTCCCTCTGTCCCTGTCAGAGGTCCTCTGTCCCTGCCCTGTTCCTTTCTACCTGTCCCTCTGTCCCCGTCCCTCAGAGCTGGCCTGCTCCTCTCTGGCCAGTGTCGCTCTGTCCCTGTCCCTCTCTGTCCCTGTCAGAGGTCCTCTGTCCATGCCCTGTTCTTTCTACCTGTCCCCGCCCCTCAGAGCTGCCCTGCGTCTCTCTGGCCAGTGTCGCTCTGTCCCTCTCTGTCCATGTCAGAGGTCCTCTGTCCATGCCCTGTTCTGTCTACCTGTCCCCCTGTCCACGTCCCTCAAAACTGCCCTGCTCCTCTCTGGCCAGTGACGCTCTGTCACTGTCCCTCTCTGCCCATGTCAGAGGTCCTCTGTCCATGCCCTGTTCTTTCTACCTGTCCCTCTGCCCCCATCTCTCAGAGCTGCCCTGCCCCTCTCTGGTCAGTGTTGCTCCGTCCCTGTCCCTCTCTGTCCCCGTCAGGGGTCCTCTGTCCCTGCCCTCTTCTTTCTAACTGTCCCTCTGTCCCCGCCCCTCAGCGCTGCCCGTCTCCTCTCTGGTCAGTGTCGCTCTGTCCCTGTCCCTCTCTGTCCCAGTCAGAGGCCCTCTGTCCCTGCTCCTCTCTGGCAAGTGTGCTCTGTCCCTGTCCCTCTGTCCCTGTCAGAGGTCCTCTGTCCCTGCCCTGTTCCTTTCTACCTGTCCCTCTGTCCCCGTCCCTCAGAGCTGGCCTGCTCCTCTCTGGCCAGTGTCGCTCTGTCCCTGTCCCTCTCTGTCCCTGTCAGAGGTCCTCTGTCCATGCCCTGTTCTTTCTACCTGTCCCCGCCCCTCAGAGCTGCCCTGCGTCTCTCTGGCCAGTGTCGCTCTGTCCCTCTCTGTCCATGTCAGAGGTCCTCTGTCCATGCCCTGTTCTTTCTACCTGTCCCTCTGTCCCCGCCCCTCAGAGCTGCCCTGCGCCTCTCTGGCCAGTGTCGCTCTGACCCTCTCAGTCCCCGTCAGAGGTCCTCTGTCCATGCCCTGTTCTGTCTACCTGTCCCCGCCCCTCAGAGCTGCCCTGCTCCTCTCTGGCCAGTGTCGCTCTGTCCCTCTCTGTCCCTGTCAGATGCCCTCTATCCCTGCCCTGTTCTTTCTACCTGTCCCTCTGTCCCCGTCCCTCTATCCCTGCCCTTCTCTGATCAGTGTTGCTCTGTCCCGGTCAGAGATCCTCTGTCCCTGCCCTGTTCCTTTCTGTCACCCCTGTCCCCGTCCCTCAGAGCTGCCCTGCTCCTCACTGGCCAGTGTCGCTCTGTCCCTGTCCCTCTCTGTCCCCGTCAGAGGTCCTCTGTCCCTGCCCTGTTCTTTTGTCCCCCTGTCCACGTCCCTCAGAGCTGGCCTGCTCCTCTCTGGCCAGTGTCGCTCTGTCCCTGTCCCTCTCTGTCCCGGTCAGAGGTCCTCTGTCCATGCCCTGTTCTTTCTAACTGTCCCCGCCCCTCAGAGCTGCCCTGCGCCTCTCTGGCCAGTGTCGCTCTGTCCCTCTCTGTCCATGTCAGAGGTCCTCTGTCCATGCCCTGTTCTTTCTACCTGTCCCTCTGTCCCCGCCGCTCAGAGCTGCCCTGCGCCTCTCTGGCCAGTGTCGCTCTGACCCTCTCAGTCCCCGTCAGAGGTCCTCTGTCCATGCCCTGTTCTGTCTACCTGTCCCCGCCCCTCAGAGCTGCCCTGCTCCTCTCTGGCCAGTGTCGCTCTGTCCCTCTCTGTCCCTGTCAGAGGTCCTCTATCCCTGCCCTGTTCTTTCTACCTGTCCCTCTGTCCCCGTCCCTCTATCCCTGCCCTTCTCTGATCAGTGTTGCTCTGTCCCGGTCAAAGATCCTCTGTCCCTGCCCTGTTCCTTTCTACCTGTCACCCCTGTCCCCGTCCCTCAGAGCTGCCCTGCTCCTCAGTGGCCAGTGTCGCTCTGTCCCTGTCCCTCTCTGTCCCCGTCAGAGGTCCTCTGTCCCTGCCCTGTTCTTTTGTCCCCCTGTCCACGTCCCTCAGAGCTGCCCTGCTCCTCACTGGCCAGTGTCGCTCTGTCCCTGTCCCTCTATGTCCCTGTCCCTCTGTGTCCCTGTCAGAGGTCCCTCTCAGAGGTCCTCTGTCCATGCCCTGTTCTTTCTACCGGTCTCTCTGTCCCCGCCCCTCAGAGCTGCCCTGCTCCTCTCTGGCCAGTGTCGCTCTGTCCCTCTCTGTCCCTGTCAGAGGTCCTCTGTCCATGCCCTGTTCTGTCTACCTGCCCCCTGCCCACGTCCCTCAGAGCTGCCCTGCTCCTCTCTGGCCAGTGTCGCTCTGTCCCTCTCTGTCCCCGTCAGAGGTCCTCTGCCCATGCCCTGTTCTGTCTACCTGCCCCCTTTCCACGTCCCTCAGAGCTGCCCTGCGACTCTCTGGCCTGTACAAAGGGCCACAGAGGAGCAGAGCTGCTGCTAGTTGTTCTTTTTTCATAAACTACATATTTATTTTTTTACCCCCACTGCCCACCAGCGACCCTTGGGCAAGGCATGGTGGCAAGAGGCAAGTGGCAAATATCAGCGCGTGGGCAATGCAGGGAGGTGAAGTGAATTCCCCTACATCACATACATGCTCGTTGACCAAATTCAGGCGATTTTTAAAGCTAAACATTTTGTTATTTTAGCTGTCTCCCGCCTGAAACTTCCTTTGCATCAATAGGGAAAATTCATTCCCAAGAAGTAGTATTTTAATTTTTTTTTTGTTTTTTTACAAAATTTTCCACTTTGTTGTTCTAAAGTGTTGGCATTTATGGAGTGACTCGATTAGACACGGTGCGAGGACGCGGTCACCAAAGTGTGCAAGGCAAGGTGGGATTGTTAACTAGCTACCAGGCCCCTGACTTGGAGGGGAGGGGTGGAGAATGGCGAGGTTAGCTGGAAACTGCCCTTTCTTTCACGTCTTCCCACGCCCCATCCCTGGGCGAGGCAGGGTGGGCGTAGACATTCCTGCCGGCCCACAGTACAAGGTCAGGGAGGGTTACATTTGTATCTCCGCCCTTGGTCCTGATGAGACCTGGAGAAGGAGGTTAAAGGCCCTTTTTAGGTCGAGCCTGGACAGCACATGCGCTGCTCTGCGAGGCATGTTGTATTCGAGTATGGACTTGAAGCTCCGCCCATATTTTTCATTGGCTTGTGTCATTGTCCTTTGTAAATGCTGGCTTCTGATACTTTAATAAGCTTGTTAGTATCTCCTTAGTACCGCCTTGTCTTCATTTGTAACCTCCCATGAGGACTGGCCCTTTTACTTCTGTTGTTGCACGGTATGTCGTATTTAGTCTGTAAGCACTATTTTCTTAATGCGTTTCTCCTAATGCAGGCATGACATGCTTTCCTGCAACATTCAGTGCGCCATGCGCGCTTTCACTTTCCAAGCAGCCCGGGACAATGGCGGCCGAGGTCTCGCATTTACAAGAGTTTGAGCTATTGGCATTGTAAATGACAATGCCTTTTATTTATGTGTTAATTATCAAAACCGATCAATACAAGGCATTGTCATTTACAATGCCAATAGCTTAAACTCTAGCAAATGCGAGACCTATTGCATTGCAAATGCTTGTCCATGTACTTCTCTTCCGGGCCTGTGTGACTTGCAGGGGAGAGGTCTGCATAAAAGGGTGGGCCCAAGGCCTATGCACTTATGCATAATACAGCATTAGCTTTCCAATTGTGTTTGCCTTTTTTGCTGGTCTTTTAAGATGTTTGCGAATTATTAATTTCCAGGGTGTGAGCTTGAGATGTATTTTTCGTAGGTAGTGATGGATTACACAAGCATTTAATGAAATATACCATGCTTGGACTTGGCAGTTACAATTTTGCTTGCACCAGAGGAAAGACTTGACGAAAATGAATCAAACTGAGAAAAGTACCCAATGATGGCAAGATGCTGGTCCATTAAAATTTCAACCTTACAACTAAAGTTTACTGGGGGGAAACATGTTTAATTTAAAAGCGACACATTTTGAAACCCCTCCCCTCTGCCCTATTATAACGTTTGAACAATTTGATCAGTCAGCACCAAATTTGGCGTTGTCCTGGCCCGAATTCTAAATGCGGTTACCCCCAAGTTTACATCACACACTCTGATACCTGATGACATCACAGGGTTGACCCTTTAGGCTTACCCTTGCATCCTCAACAGCCATCTATTTGCTGCTGATGGATTTGGGCTGGGGCAAGGAGTGGAATGTACAAAAAAATAACAAGCAGTCGCAAAGCCAATAGGTCGCGCCTACGGAGAGTCTATTAGCTCTCTCAATTTTTTTTAGCCATGTTGTACAGCAGCACAGGCGAAATGTAGAACAAAATTGCGCTATGACGTGGCCAACGCTGACCGCGAGGGGCAGTGATCAGTTTTCTTAGTATGGGCTTATTCTCTGCCTTCACAAATAAAACTGTTTAATTATCTTATGTCCGAGCAGAAGTTCGCTATGTTGGTCGCGCATGAAGACACTGCCAAAAAGGCCATGCAAAGCAGGGGCAGGAGCAACATCTACATTTTTGCAGCATCTTGAAATCCATTTGCGCGAGTTTTGGGCCTTTTTATTCTGTGGGGATGGAGGGGGAAAGTAACAAAGGGGCAGGTGGCAGTAGGTGGATGGAGAACTGGGTGGATGAGGTAAGCAACAATGGGAGAGGGGAGGGGTAGGGCGAAAGCGGACTGGGCAAGAAACAACAGAGGAGGAGGGCAGGGGGCAGGGCAAGCAACAATGCAGGAGGGAGTGTGGGAGGAAGGGGGTGTACGTAAAAAGAAAAAAGTAGCCTTGACAGTGCAAGCAGTGGAAGGATACTGGGCAAGGGAAGTAGTACTTGAGCCATGTTCCAGGGTAGGGACAAATATACCAAGAGGAAGTGAAGCAGACACTCTCGGACCAAAGAGAAGCAAGGAAATGAGAGTGAGGATGAAGGAAACCAAAAGATAAGCTATTGGTGGGCTCTAAGCCCCCTGTAAGGAAACAAAATGTCTTACAAGTGACAGAGCATGCGCTGGCTCAGGAGAGACCTAAAGTATAGAGTGTGGGGGGATGGAGGTGGCAAACTGTTGAAGAAGTGAAGGTGCCCACCAAAGATACAGACGGGCATAAAACAACCAACAGTGCCTTCAAATCATTTAGGGGCACCAAGATGAAAGCAGGAGAATGTTTAGGGAAGGGGCGGAGATGTGTCCTGCCTGAGAGGAACGCAGCCTTTACCACATAGGGCCTTTAACATGCAGTCTTTACCACACAAGTATTTGTTTTTAAAAACAATTTTTCTGCTTAAAAAAAGTGATTTTGTGGTTTAGGTATGGGTAGAGAGAAAGTGATGTAGAAGTGAATTAGGGTTCATGGGTGGGCCGAGGTAAAGGGACGTGAGGTTGACTTGAGGGCATATGGATGGGTGGTGGGTAAAGGGAGGTGAAGGTGATGCGAGGGTTCAGGGGTGGGTAGAGGTAAAGAGAGGTGGGGTTGGCTTCAGGGTTTAGAGGTAGGTAGAGGTAAAGGGGTGGAGGGTGACTTCAGGGCTCAGGGATGGGTGAGGTAAAGGGAGGTGAGGGAGACTTGAGGGCTCATGGGTGGGTCAAGGTAAAGGGAGGTGAGGTTGACTTGAGGGCTTATGGGTGGGTCGAGGTGAAGAAAGGTGAGGGTGACTTGAGGGATCATGGGTGGGTCGAAGTAAAGGGAGGCGAGAGTGACGAGCTTTCAGGGGTGGGTAGAGGTAAAGGGAGGTAAGGCTAAATTTAGTGTTTGGAGTGGGTAGAGGTAAAGGGAGTTAAGGGTGATTTTATTGTTCGGGGTGGGTAGAGGTAAAGAGAGGGAAGGGTGATTTAGGGTTTAGGGGTTGGTAGAGTTAAAGGAAGGTAGGGGTCAATTTAGAGTTCAGAGATGGGCAGGGGTAAAGGGAGGTAAGAGTGATTTTAGGGGTATGGGGTGGGCACAAGCTGGGAACATATAAGTATTTGCAGATGACACAGCTGTGCACCAACCGATTATGTGGGCTCTTAAACTGAACTACTGGCTTTAAAGTCAAGAAATGAGATTGTGCAAGCTTATGTGTGGGTTTGAAGCTGTTGTCTCTGTGTGCTTGTCGAATCGAAGGAGGTGAAACCAAAATCCTCCCGAGTTGTCTGGAGCGACCGGCAAAATGAAACCAGCCGCCTTTGCTGATGAATGGAAACAAAACAAATGAGAGTGACAAGGAAGCCAACCAATGGTAAGTAAGGGGTGGGCTCTATGCCCTTTTTCGATTTGTTTTTAAAGAACAAGAGATTTTGCAGTAGCAGCACATGTGCTGTCTCAGGAGACCTAAAAAAAGTGTATTTTTTGTACTTTCCAGGCAAGGTGCTTTGATAAAGTGCCACCTGGAGGAAGTTTCTAATTATTGCAAAAGGCGTGAAAAAAAGTATTTATGTATGTCACTGAAACATGATTTCTCCTGCAAGTGGTCATCCCTTATTTCAGCAATTTATAAAACGGACTACAGGAAATGTTAATTGTATCCAGTCAAGAGCAGCTTCCTTGTAAGAATTAAGACACGCCCAAGTGCACTAGCAAGACTGAAAAAACAGATCAATAAAGGAGAACAGTTAAGCAATAATGGAACGGTTGAAGTCTCTGCAAAGTCTTCAAGACTAGAGGGTTTCTAATTGCGAGATAATGTAGAAAATCAATGCAACTCTGTCAAGATAATAGCAAACGTTATCAAGAACTTGTAGAGAACACTCGCACCGCCTGCTCTTCAAAGCACCTTAAGCAATTACGCAGAAAGTGATTACAAAAATAGTTTCCATTAAATATTAAACTGTACTTACTACCCTATTTCTATAACACTAGAAAGAGCAGTCTTTCAATGCTAAATGTTTGAATGCAAAACATTCTCAAAGTGACAGAAAGACATCAGTGAATCCCTTTACCCACAAAGTTCTCAATCTGCAAAAGTATAGGGGAGAGGATGTGGCCTAAGGGTTGGAGCAGTCGACCTCGAAGCTGGGGAAACTGGTTTGAGTCTCGGCAGGGACGCTCAACATCCTGTGATTCTGGGCAAATCAATTAATCTCTTAGTGCCTAAAAATTAATATGTCCGTCTGTAACGCAACTGGTGCTCATGTAATGCGCTCCGATACCTTCAGGTGGAGTTTGCGCTATATAAAACTTAAAAAACTAAATAACTAGGTGCAGGGCCAGAGGTTTCCTTAGTAACCCATCACTGGTGCCGCCATAGGCTGGGGTTGCCAAATGCCAAGAGTGCCTAGTTTTGATTCAGCCATATGCCTCTTTCTTTCACCACCTGCACTTCCTGTCTCTTTAACTCACTCCTGCACAGCGGTTTCTTTTGTCGTCTCTCTACAAGCAGTGTGTGGCAGGCAGCATAGCACCCTATACCTTTCCATCAGCTTTAGGCTTTCATTGGCTGCCTTTCTTATCTGTTCTGCTTTCAATTAGTTGTTTTCCTCGCTTTCTTGCTCCCGGCTCAGTTCTATCTCCCCTTTCTCAACAGTTTCTCTTTTTCCAATATTTGTTGATGTTTGTGTAGGGCAATCCTAGAGCGGGAACGCCCCGTTTGGAGTAACCATTGCGCTTTAAAAATGTATAACATAGCATATTGTATTGTTTCCCGCTCTTGGATTAAAGCTGACTCCCCAATGCCTTTTCGCAATGGATGCCTTGTATCCTTCCACAGCTGATGTGACTGGACTATTTTCTTCCTAGTTTGTGATTATGACATCACTTGTTACATACTGTCTTTGTAGCATGAGCCATTTTGGGCTGCAGTACAAGCCTCGATGCCTGGCTTCCGGTCCCGCACTCCTGAAGCCTTGACCTTGCCAGGTAGGTCGCTCCCCCACCACACAGCTCCGCCTGTGTTGGCCGCCCGCTGCTCCTGCAGGTGAGATCGCCCTTCCGCTTGTGGCCCCGGTGCCTGTATCTCTGTCTGTTTTTACCTTTCTGTGCCCCTCGCTGCCCCATTTGCGTTGTGCCTGTATTTCTGTCTGTTTTTCTCCCCCATTTTCCTTTCTGTGCCCCTCGCTGCCCCATTTGCGTTGTGCCTGTATTTCTGTCTGTTTTCTCCCCCATTTTCCTTTCTGTGCCCCTCGCTGCCCCATTTGCATTGTGCCTGTATTTCTGTCTGTTTTCTCCCCCATTTTCCTTTCTGTGCCCCTCGCTGCCCCATTTGCGTTGTGCCTGTATTTCTGTCTGTTTTCTCCCCCATTTTCCTTTCTGTACCCCTCGCTGCCCCATTTGCGTTGTGCCCGTATTTCTGTCTGTTTTCTCCCCCATTTTCCTTTCTGTACCCCTCGCTGCCCCATTTGCGTTGTGCCCGTATTTCTGTCTGTTTTCTCCCCCCATTTTCCTTTCTGTACCCCTCGCTGCCCCATTTGCGTTGTGCCCGTATTTCTGTCTGTTTTCTCTCCCCTTTTACTTTTGTGCCCCCGCTGCCTCTAGCCATTCCCGCCGCTGCGTCCCTGCGGCCCCGCCCCCTGACTGCCCATTCGCTGCCCCTGCCTCCCGCCTCCCAGCTGCTCCTCCTCCCACCTCCCCATAAATGGCGGCCGCTGTGCGGCCGCGCCGCTGGCCCGCCGAAGGCGCGCCTAAGGCAAGCCCGTCTGCGCCCGTCCGCGACTGGACCGCGCCCAGCGCCAGAACCCCTGGATCCCACCGATGCAACACTACTCGACGGACCTACGACGCCGCCACCCTCACCGCACTCAATGCCGGCCGGAACCCTGCCTGCTACCGAGCCTCACCGAGACGCACCCACGGACCCTTCACCTGCCAAACCTGCCGATTCACCTGCCCCCGGACGTGCACCACCTCCGCCAAGACGTGCACCAGCAGCAACCACCTGAAATGCATCCTGTTGAACACCCGCTCCGTCCACAGGCACGCCGTGGAACTCTGGGACCTGCTCGACGCAACAGCACCGCACGTCGCCTTCCTCACCGAAACCTGGATGAACGCCTCCTCAGCGCCCGACATCGCCATAGCCATCCCGGACGGATACAAGATCACCCGGAGGGACCGCGTCAACCAGACGGGAGGAGGCATCGCCATCGTACACAAGAACACCATCCGCATCTCGACTAACTCCGACGAGACCTTCACCGCCGCCGAACACCTACACTTCCAGATACACACTGACCCCAAGACCACCCTCCGAGGCACCCTCATCTACAGACCCCCGGGACCACGCACACTATTCAGCGAAGACATCGCAGACTTCATCAGCCCGCACGCCATGCCCTCCGCCGACTACATCCTCCTAGGGGACCTCAACTTCCACCTGGAGAACAACAACGACAGAAACACCACCGCCCTGCTGGACAACCTCGCCAACCTCGGACTCAAGCAACTGGTGAACACGCCCACCCACTACGCCGGCCACACGCTTGACCCCGTCTTCTCTTCCAGCAAGCACATCTCCTTCAGCCACGCCACCGGACTCCACTGGACCGACCACAGCTGCGTCCACTTCAGCTTCAGAAAGACTGCGACCCACCACCACCCGCAACAGGCTCCCGCCGGAGCTGGAGCAAGATCACCGCCGAGCAGCTCACCGCCTCCCTCAGCCAGAACACACCCACCAACACAACGGACCCAAACGAAGCAGCCAGCAACCTCGCCAAGTGGCTGACCGCCTGCGCCGACGACCTCGCACCACTAAAAACCCTCCCAGCAGACCCGGAAGCAAGAAAACCCCTTGGTTCACCAACGAACTCAAGGAATCCAAGAAGAACTGCCGCACTCTCGAGAAAACCTGGCGACTCGACCAGACCACAGACAACAGGACCGCCCTCAAGCACGCCACCCGCAAACACCACCAGCTGATCCGTGCCACCAAGAAGTCGGCACTCAAAGAACGACTGGACAACAACGCCCACGACAGCAAGGAACTTTTCAGCATCGTCAAAGAGTTCTCCAACCCCAGCGCCGGAAACAACGACATCACCCCCTCGCAAGACCTCTGCAACTCACTCGCCGCGTTCTTCCACCGCAAGATCACCGACATACATAACAGCTTCGACGCACAAACCACGCACCCTACCGCCGAACCAACGCCCGCCACCACCACCCTCTGCAACTGGACCCCGATCAGCACCGAAGACACCACCCGCCACGATGAACTCCATCCACTCCGGATCACCTACCGACCCCTGCCCACACCACGTCTTCAACAAAGCCGACGCCACCATCGCACCCCATCTCCGGGACATCATCAACTCCTCCTTCCACACCGCCACCTTCCCGGAGAGCTGGAAGCACGCCGAGCTTACCGCCCTCCTGAAGAAACCAACGGCGGACCCCACCGACCTCAAGAACTACCGTCCCATCTCGCTCCTTCCGTTTCCGGCCAAAGTCATCGAGAAGACCGTCAACAGACAGCTTGCCGCCTTCCTCGAGACGAATGGATCCCTCGACCCTCGCAGTCCGGGTTTCGGGCCAACCACAGCACCGAGACCGCCCTTATCGCAGCCACCGACGACATCAGAACCCTAACCGACAACGGGGAAACAGCAGCCCTCATCCTCTTGGACCTCTCCGCGGCGTTCGACACCGTCTGCCACCGCACCCTAGTGAAGCGCCTCAGCAACATCGGAATCCGAGAGAAAGCACTGGAATGGATCATCTCGTTCCTCGCCGGAAGAACCCAGAGAGTCCGCCTCCCCCGTTCAGATCCAAGGCCACCGAAGTCATCTGCGGCGTTCCACAAGGATCTTCACTCAGTCCAACCCTCTTCAACGTCTACATGAGCCCCCTCGCAGCCATCGCACGCCAACACAACCTCAACATCATCTCCTACGCCGACGACACCCAGCTGATCCTCTCCCTCACCAACGACCCCACCCACCGCCAGAGCCAACCTACATGACGGGATGAGAGACGTCGCCGACTGGATGAGGAACAGCCGCCTTAAACTGAACTCAGACAAGACGGAAGTCCTCATCCTGGGCTCATCACCCTCCGCCTGGGACGACTCTTGGTGGCCCCCGGCCCTGGGCACCGCGCCCAAGCCAACGGACCACGCACGCAACCGGGGCTTCATCCTGGACTCCTCCCTGTCGATGACCAGACAAGTCAACGCCGTCTCATCTTCGTGCTTCAACACCCTGCGCATGCTCCGCAAGATCTTCAGATGGATCCCCACTGAAACCAGGAAAACCGTCACCCAGGCACTCGTCACCAGCCGACTGGACTATGGGAACACCCTCTACGCCGGAACCACAGCCAAACTTCAAAAAAGACTCCAGCGCATCCAGAACGCCTCCGCACGACTCATCCTGGACATCCCCCGACACAGCCACATCACCGGACACCTGAAAGACCTGCACTGGCTCCCCGTCAGCAAGAGAATCACGTTCAGACTCCTCACCCACGCACACAAGGCCCTCCACGACCTGGGCCCAAAGTACCTCAACGACCGCATGACCTTCTACAAGCCCACCCGCCAGCTACGATCAACCAGCCACGCCCTCGCCACCGTACCACGCATCCGCAGAGCCACCGCCGGAGGAAGATCCTTCTCCTACCTGGCAGCCAAGACCTGGAACTCCCTCCCCACTCACCTTCAGCGAACCCAGGACCATCTCTCCTTCAGGAAACAGCTCAAGACCTGGCTGTTCGAGCAGTAACTTACCCCCTCCCCCAGCGCCTTGAGACCCTCCCGGGTGAGTAGCGCGCTCTATAAATGCCGTGATTGATTGATTGATTGATAAGATTCGGTCGCTAATTTCACACATAAAGCGCCCGACAGCGAGCAATTACTGGCATAGGCTATGAACCATAAGGGAGAAGGGGACTTATGCCCCCAGATTTTGCACACTGGAGAATATCTCCACATTTTGAAGTGTAAACTGATGAACAAACAGTGGGAGACAGAACAAGTCTCTTTGAAGCCATGCTGCGCATGGCCTAGGTCACCTTGAAGCCTTGTGGCCCCAGCAGCAACCCCAGTGGGGGCTCCAAGACCTCTTTGTTTTGTAAATTATTTAATTGCAGTCTTTGAGGTGTTGAGCTTCTCCTAAAATGGCTCTGTTAGTCAAGCCAGGGAAGCCAGCAGAGTAAGGGAAGGAAGAAAAGGCCCTCTTATGTAAACGTTACCGCTTGCTCGGCTGACCAATTTTAGGAGAGGCTCAACACCTTAATGACCGCAAATAAATAATTAACAAAAAAATAAGAGGAATCTGAGCCCCCGCAGAGTTTACTCCTTAGGGTAGAGCTTTTGAAGAATTTCAGACAGGCATGTTCTGTTACAGTGTTTGATCATCAGTGCCTGTGTAAACATTCCAGTGAAAAACAAAACTGTTAAATCTCATATTATATATATATATATACATATATATACATATATATATACACACACACACATATATATACACACACACACACATATATATATATATATATACACACACATATATATATATATATATATACACACACACACACACACACACACACACACACACACACATATATATGCTCCAAGTTCCAGTTTTTCTTAACACTGGACACCGACACAGCAGGCTGGTAAAAAAATAAATAAATAAATAAAATCGCACTTTATTTCATGCTGATGTTCCTGTTGTAACGGGTTTCGGCAGGATCCCCTGCCTTGCTCACACCTATATATCGCTCCTGCGATCGCTCTAAAATCCTCTTAAAATGAAACGAAACAGACACCACTGAAATGACTCATTGATTCGCCTTCCGCCATAATGCGTTTCGGCCATACAAGCAGCCTTGGTCACATATATATATATGTATATATCACAGAAGACCTCAAAGAGCTGGGACCTAGGACCGGCACTGGTGTGCGTCAGGGTTGAGGAGCCCTTGTTTACTTTCCATACCACTTCCAATCGCTGCAGGTAGAGTATGGGACGCGCACTCGCCTCAAACAGAAATCATAATCCAAATTAGCTCATGAAGTTTATTTTACTCAATGCCGAACAACGCAACATGTTTCGGTGCGGAACATGCCTTCTTCACACACATATATATATATATTTCTGGCAAAATCAGGCAACACTAATAGAGAATCCAATTCAACAACCTGATCCTCAACCAACTAGCCCTCCTTTATTTGACTTGTCACAATCTGATATGCCATTGCTTGATGATTTACAACAATTAGTGAATGAAAATTATAATACAAGCACAACGACTGGTTCAGCAAGTGGTAATAAAAATGACTTTACTACTCCTTTCAAACCTAAATCCAAATTCAACCCTATTAGTCCAAGAGATTCAATTGACATTTTTCAAGAACAAATAATAAATGGTATTAAACGATTGAATCATAAAGTGCAAAGAGCAAATAAGCGTAAAAATAACAAGAAAGAACTACAATACCATATTTTGATGAAGAAATTAAAATCAAACAATGACATAATTATTCGAAATGCAGACAAGGGTGGGAACCTTGTCTTGTGGAGAAAGAAGGATTATATTGAAGAAGCCATGAATCAATTAACAGACACTACATGTTACAGGAGAAGTGACTATCCGGAATTAAAAACTACATATAATACATATAGTGCAAAATTGATAGTGTGGAAAAATGCTGGGCTTATATCTTCCCAGGAATACAAATACTTAAAAAATATTAATCCTGTGACCCCGATCTTATATTTTATCCCTAAGATACATAAAGACGCAAACAAACCTCCGGGAAGACCGATAATTTCGGCCAGAAATAGTCTCTTAGAAAAAACATCACGATATGTAGATTACTTCCTACAGGAGTTTGTTCAACAGTTGCCGTCATATATTAGAGATACGGGCGATTTCCTTACAAAAATACAGAACATTGTTTGGCAAGAAGATTATCTACTAATTGCAATGGATGTGACTTCGCTATACACCTCCATCAACCATAAAGATGGTGTTCGAGCACTACAACATTATTTAGGAAAAAGGACTCCCGAATGTGCTCAACACAATAAGATGCTTTTAAGTATGGTTGAATTTTGTCTTGATAATAATATTTTTTTATTCCAAAATGTTTTATACAAGCAGCAACGAGGGGTAGCAATGGGAGCCAGCTTCTCCCCCAGTTATGCCTGTCTCCATATGGGATGGTGGGAGGAGCTGGTACTAATGAATGAACATAAGACTACAGTTATATCAAAAATCAAATGTTGGTTACGTTTTATTGATGACTTGTTTTTAATATGGCAAGGTTCAGCAGATGAAGCAGAACAGTTTATTGGAGAATTAAACAAAAATTGTCTCAATCTGCATTTCACAGCTTCGATCAGCGCAACAACTATTAATTTTTTAGATGTTGAAGTATACATAAGAGATGGGCAACTTGAGACTAAACTGCATAGGAAGCCAACTGCTGGCAATTCGGTATTGCATGCAGGCAGCTTCCATCCCCAACATCTAATATACAGTATCCCCTATGGGGAAATGTTACGTCTTAAACGTATCTGTAGTTGTAAAGCTGATTTAATAATAGCCCAACAAGAATGTGCTGCAAGATTTCAGGCAAGGGGATATTCACATGACTGCATTAATCAAGCCATAGAAAAAAGTAACAAAGTCCCAAGGCAAAATCTGATTAATCATAATAAGCAGAAGGAGGTGATTCAAACACAAAATTACTCTTCCCCCTTCAGATTTATTCTAAAATATAGTAAGCAAGACAAGGCAATTAGAAAAATCATCAGAACCAATTGGCCTCTTGTTTTAGACGATCCTGTCATTGGGCAAAATCTACCTAAAAATGTGTCTATAACATACAAACGATCAACCTCTATGAGGGATGTCTTGGTCCATAATGATCCTTTTGCTCAAACTAAGAATACATGGTTGTCCCAAAGAAAGGGATTTTTCGCTGTAAAACATGTAAAGCATGTCAATTTGGGATCAACAGAACTACCTATGACACTCCATTTAGTGACCAAGTTAAACCCATATCTAAATCCTTGAGTTGTAAAACGGACCATGTGGTCTATGTGCTGGAGTGTCCATGTGCCCTAAGATATGTGGGTAGTACTATACTACAGGGGCACAAGAGGATACTCCAGCACATTAGAGCAATTAAAAACAAGGATGCTACCTACCCTGTAGCTAGACATTTTGAGGAAGCACACAAAGCGGATCCTAAACAACTCACTTATTTTATTATTGATTCCATCCCATTATGTAAAAGAGGAGGGGATAGAGAAAAAGCCCTTAGACGTCTAGAAACCAGATATATTCTAGACCTCGATACAAAGCATCCTAAGGGTCTGAATATCACAGAGGAATTACATACTTGCCTCTAATAATGAGTGATACAATCTTCATGAGAAAGAGAAAAAATAAATTAGGGATACACAGATACTGAGAACTTTAAAGTAAACTTGAAAAAACTTAGAAATGTACTTCACCGCAACGCCTGATCAACATTTTTTACAACATTTTTTATACACTATTTTGTACACGGTTTTAGATGGGTTTTAGAAATTTTAGAACACTCTTAATTAGCATATTTTGCACAGGATTTTAGATAATTTAAATTATGTGATAGAGTAAAGATTGTAACTTATTTTCTCAATTAGTACTGTATTTGTAGTGACATTTCAAATATTCATTTGTACAGAATTGTTTGAAGAGGTATTTAAACCAAGATAGAAAAAACAAATGTCTTGATTATGTTTATATTTATTTATATTTATGCATAACTATGTGGTATTTATACCTGAACAATTTAATTATGCCAATAATCAAAATACCGGAATTCACTATGCATTTTGTTTATGTCTATACTTTGCTTTACTTTGCACATAAGGCACATGTCACTTTAACATAAAAAGAGTAAAAAGACTAAAAATCAGAAAGAAAGAAAACCTAAAGAAAAAAGATGTGTATAAATTACCCATACACTGTTGAGCGCGTCATGTGATCAAGGCTCCTCGGAGCCGAAACGCGTTATGCTGCTGGTGCTTGTGTGAACAATAAACGAAAATTTGCACCTATCTGTGGTCCGTGCTCCAGTGATTCTGTTTGGTCGAACGAAGGAATGGAGTAATGCGGATATATATATATATGTGTGTGTATGTAGTATTAGTTTGATCGAAGGTGTGCTAAGTGTATTTATTGAACTCCGTGTAATAACACTAATTGAATAACTGAACACAAAGCACTGACCTACTCAAATCCCAGCTTCTCAATTGATCAAATTGTGTGATCCATGGGCTACTGCTTTACTTCACAAGGTACCATTTTCCTTAACAATCCAATCTGAGTGCACATTGCAGTAATTCAGTACAAGGTCTGCACTCTAAAAAAACCTAACATATATGGTTAGTATAAAATAATCTTGCTTCACATTCAATAACAATATAGACTATATAAATAAAGAACATGACAGACACATATTGGTTAACTTGTGGCAACATCGTTAGATCACGGGGGTATTCTTGAAGGTTTAATGCTTAAAAATAATATTACTTCCAACAAACGTCACTCAATTCACTGGTATAATCATATGTACTTGAGGCACTGAGAAATGTTGAAAAATATATATTTTTCGTTTTAAAGTCTTTATCATATTATTTCTTAACACGTGTTGCCTGTTTTACATCTTTTGATGGCTCGGCTTGTGCTTTGGCTCTTAGAGCCAAGCCAGAGCCCTGGCTCAGCTATACTCAAGGTTGTCCATGTCACCCTGCCTAAAAATTTAGTATCTCCTACACCCTTGATTCCTAGCCTGTCTGTCACACCGATGACTTAAAGTAGAACACGTTCCTCTCACATTCTGTGAAATTCATGCATTATTTATTTATTTTATTTTAACAATGTCCTTTGAGAGACGGAACTTAGCTCAGCGCATGTACCATGGTATGCTTAGTGTTCTTAAGACCCGGAGTTCAATCCCCAGCTTTGTAGTAATTTTGTCTGCCGTCTGACAAAGAGTCACTCTTCTCTACTTCTTGACTACCACAGAAGCTGAGGATGGGCACACGGCAGCTGAACTGCTGTGCCAGGGAGCGGAAGACCTGCATGACTTATGGTTCAACTGAGCCAAGGAACAAATATTGGATCACCACTTCTCAAGGGTCGCAGTTTTACAGAGTCCCAGGACCCACAATCATGGCCGGTGGTGTCCCAGTGCGGGTTGTCAGCTCCTTGCTGACTTTTACTGAAGTGCACAACACCCCCTCCGGCTTGTAACACCAGCTGTGCTCGTGCCCCCCCAGAAACAGAGCAGAGGGAGCCCCACCGATGTACAAAGTTGATTAGACTCTAAGGGCACCACAGTTTTACAGCATCACGATTTTTAGGTCTCGCCTACCAGAGAGCTTTTAGTCATCTCAATCAATCAGGATTTATAAAGCGCGGCTAGTCACCCAATCGGGTATCCAGGCACTTGCAGGCCCCAGAGGATTATTCGAACAGCCAGTCTTGAGGGCCAGTTGGAATTCCGGAAGTAAGGTGATGGTCCGGAGGTGCGTGGGGACCTATCTGTGGGCAAAAACCCATTTGGACCTCAGAACTTTAAGTGGGTTGAAAAAGGTGAGGTTCTCTAAAAGGGGAATGGCCTATGTAATTAAGGGCGTCGTTTCAAAAATGTGAACTAAAATTTTGTGCTTCACACAGCATGCCACCTAACCAGTATTTTAGTGCTGGGTACAGATATATCACACAACAGCAAACGCACGCCTAAAACAAGCCAGGCCTATTGGCTTTGCAAATGCTTGTTAGGAGTTTCATATAAAAAAGTAACAATAGTGATTTTGTGGTGAATAGTTAGAATTGGTAATTACAAATGGTATATATGTGACCATCACTATGTGCGCTGATGAGAGGCCAAGTATTGTCTGAGCATCTAATCTGAACGCTATTATGATCCACTGACTATGTGAGCTCCAGCGCTCTCCATTGTGCCCCATCATGAACACCCTCCCACAACCTGAACTCACTCAGACACCTAGAGGTGACTCAGTTTACAAGCACTATCAAAGTTTGGAAACGCCAGTAGGTCAGCCTTTTAGAGCCGAGACCTCTTAGCTTTGCCAATGCGTAGTAAATTAAATTCCAATGACTATACGTTTACAATCTGCCAACGACTGGACATATAACAAAATGCATACAGAAAATTACACTAAAACAAAGACTTTATAAATATCAATAAATTCAAGACTTCAAGCAAAATGCAATGTATACACAGTAAAGACACTACAACTATTAAAAACTTGCCAAAAAGAAGTCTCTACTATATTCTCAAGCCTTTCCTTTCTAGCCAAGCCAAGCTAGACGGATTGACATTGCCAATGTTTGTTCATCTCCGCTTCGTCCCTTTGTTACTGTTTTCCCATCTTTCTCTTCCTCCTTATGCCTTTCTCTTCAGAGTTTGTCTCTTCTACTAATGATGAAAAATAGGTCTTGGTAGCAAAAAAAAAAAAAAAGAATGCCAGCCCAAATAAAGCAGGATTTTCATGTGAACACTTCATGACAGGGCAGGGCTGCTTTTTGATGGGGGTGGTTTTATGGAAAGACTTGTGGAACCAGAAGTGATATCTCTGCATCATAAGAGCTATTTCTGCACCATAATGCAAAATGTAATATGTTTCCTAGCACCACTCTGGCAAGAAAATCTGATATTAACACGTTTACGAGTTCCAGTTCTGGCTTCCTGTTGCTCAGGAGAACAGTCTGACTTCATGAACGAGATTGAATGGAAATTGATAACCCCACAGTGGAAAACAAACCGTAAAACTGCATAAACTCTTGGCAACAAGAAGTCCTCTAAGCATTTTCAATCCCAGTGAGATAGCACAGTGACTCAGGTGCCTGCTGCAAGGGTGTGGATGTTACCAACTGAAAACAATGTTTTGTTTTTTTAAGAAGGTAGCGGCTAGAAGCTCCATATGATTGTCACTTAAACGCTATTCAGTGGCATAAGTGTCTGTCTTTATCTGAAATGATGCCTTAACTTTGACTCTAGCCCTGGTGCAAATGGTCTTTGATGTCTACATGCCGAACATGCTTACATTTCAGCGCATTTCTCAAAACATCCTTGGGGGAGGGTTCCCAAAGCCCTATTCAAATAGTCTTTGAATCCTAGTTTTCACCAATGTTAATAGCGTAATGTGTCTAGAACAGTGCTCGATTTGTAAAAAAAATAAGTGCCGGGCCCTCGTCAGGAGGCCACCGCAGTTTACACCACACATTGTCACTGTACTTAGACAACTACTAACCATCACACTAATACAAGTGTGACAATTCAGACTGTTGGAGGCCACCAAGGCTTTAAGAATAGCTTGGGTGGCAGGTATTAGTTTTTAAATGTATATTGAATTAGCAAACAGTTTTTCTGCTCATCTTTAAATTGCACAAACAGCACCACCTTGTGGCAGCTGTCATAAGTGCAGGTTCCGGCAATTAAGTGCCGGTGCCGAGCACCGGAAACCACCGGCTCAAATTAAGCACTGGTCTAGAAATGCCTCACTGTTTGCTCTAAACTGCACTAAAAACTGTGTGAGTAAACCACCAAATTCCATTAAACATCAGTCTTCAAGTCCTACCAGATTTGACCACCGTTACTCCGCTAATTTGGCAGGGCTGCACTAAATGACACTATGCTGATCAAAAACTCCTCAGATGAAAACAGTCAAAACCCCTTGCATGGTATGGCTATGCGGTATTATATAAATAAAAAATGTTCTTTACATACCACTAAATACCACACTTTTGCCATTTTCAACCTTGTCAATGAAGTTGCTACTATCACCCAATTTAATGCCACTTAATTGACCTCAGAATGATGAAAGACTAAAAAATAAATAAATAAATAAACTCAGACTGTCAGCACGCTCACTCGTGCCTTTGCAGGTCGCAACAGATGTCGACAGCGAGCAACCTGGTTCACTGCACTATAAATCCTTTCTTATATGCCTTTATTCATTCATGCATTCAACCAACCTCCTGGAGATAGCTTGTTCTACGTGAAGCAAACCAAAAAAGGGGGAGCAGCACACACATTGGGCTTGCAATAAAAAGGGAGGTAGAAAAATAATGTACATCGACAATTCCGTAAAAACACATCGAGACAGCTCTGTGCATTATGTCAAAGCTCACATGAAAAATGCTGATTGTGAGAAATTTGGTTATTGGTGGAGGGGGTAAAACCCTACTCAGGCAACAACCACAGTCTTTTGCCAGGGTGATCCCCAAAAAGTCCCTAAATTACCCTGTGCTTAACCCTCTGGTAGCTTGGCACAAAGCAGTCAGATTTAACTTAGAGGCAATGTGTGAAGTATTTATGCAGCACTTAAATAGTAACAAAGTAACAAAAAACAAGAAAAATCCCACAACAATTTAGAAAAATAGGGTCAAATTTAATAAATTACTTGACACCAAAAATGACAAGATCCAATCAATAAAACTGAAGATATGCAATTTCACCGATTTAAATAGGTATAGAGACTAAAAGCACAACGCGCTACTTGCGGTCGTCTCAGGCCAAGGCAAAGTTACAAGTTCAGGTCAACCGCGATCGAGTGCAGGTCGGACACAAGGACAAGGTTAGTCCCACTGAAAAAGTTATCTTTTCAAAGCCCGAAGTGAAGAATCCAGTTTGTGGAGGTGGAGGAGGCAGGGAGAACGTTGCGGATGGTTGTCGCTGTAGCGTGAAGAGCAGGCCAAGCCCATACAGACAGTCATCCCTAAAGCGCAAAGATCCGGTTGGGCGCCATGGACGGTCGCTGCAGGAGCTTTGCGTTGGCGGTCACTACAGACTGTCTATGCTGTAGCACGACAAGCAGATCTCGTGTTACCGGTCGCTGTAGCGTGAAGAGTTTGGCTCAGCAGAGCATCGCGTTGGCAGTCTCCACGAGTGGCAAGATCTTGGCACGAACAGGCCAATGTGCAGTTGAGAAGAGCCCAAAACTTCAGGATTTCTCCTTTTCTTCTAGGAGGACCTTGACTGATGCCAAACCAAGGATCTGGGACTTGGGAATTACTTCTTAGGGATCAGGAACTCACTCCAGCAGGGCTCAGGCAGGTCCAGTGCTGCAGGTCAGGTGGGCGTTTGCAGGGAGATCTATGGAGTGTATTATGTCCCTGTAGGTCTCAACAGAAGGGGAGTCAGCTGACCCTTGGAGTCACTTCAGGTAGGCTGGGGTGAAGGGGCAGATCAAGTCTTCTTTCTCAGACAGCAGGACAGGCCTACGCAAGCAGGGCAGTCCTCTGGCAGCAGGGCAGTCCTTCTTTAGTATTCATGTGTCCAGCAATGTACCGAAGAGTCTGTCTGAGGGTCCAATATGTATACCTGGTGCCAACTTTGAAGTGAGAGAAACTTCTAGACTCCCCCTAACATCTGGTTCTGGAATTTCCTTCCTTCCCTGGCTCCAGGATCTCTGGAGTCAGAAAAGGCTAGTGTGAAGATCTTTGTGTGTATGTGTGTGTGTGTGCTGAACCAGCTCATTTGAAGTGCAAGTATGGTAGGTGACAGCTCTGTTCCTTCTATCAGATCAGGCTGGCCCATCCTGCCAACACCCAGTCCCCCTTTTGTGCTACTGTCTTGGAGGAAGACAGAAAGGTCAACTGCCAGCTTCACCTAGTCATTTAACCCAGGATACAGGCTGCAGGCACCCAATGGTTAGGACAAGAAAATGGCAACTTTCTAAAAGTGGAATTTTTTGAATTGCGACTTCAAATCAGACTTCGCCAATAAAGAGGGTTTTAAATTAAAATTCTTTAGGATTTAAAATTACAATTCTTTAGAGACCAAACATGACATTTCTACCTGTTCCCAAGAAAAAGTTATCACTCATTAAATCTAATAAGGTAACCCAATGTTATCCTATGAGAGAGGTCAGCCTTGCAGTATAGTGGGAAAAAGAGGGCATAGATTTTAGGTGATTTGACATCCTTCATTATTATGAAGTAATTAAAAGTTGGAACTATCAACTCTGAGCTCAAAATAGGGTAAAAAGTGGGAGTACATACAATTTTCCCCACTACAGCTAGAATACAATTGTTTGATATTGCTTACATCAACATAACGCCTTTACTACAATCAATGATTTCAGATCATTGAGAATTAACAGAAGTACAGCATCAACTGAAGCACATGATATGTTCATGTTTGTAAGTGTTTGCCATTGAGGCTTAAGTTTAGACGGGGGGTTTGAAAGTGATTTTGTAGCCTTGGAAACATTGGATGTGGGCTGAGAACAGGAGAAGAGCGGAGACAACACACAAGTCTTTGCCCTGAAAGCCAGAACAGAAGTGGCTAAATTCCCTTAAGTCAACGCAATTCCTTTATTCCAATCGAGGATTTCAGATTGTCCGGGAATTTCAAGAAGTGAAGTTTCAACTGGAACACCTGCTATGTTCATAATTTTACTGCTTCCCTTTGAAGTTTAATTTTTAGGAACTGAGCATCTTTGCCAAGATGAAAACCTACACATAGTTCACCAAGACAATCCACAATCTCGTATCAAACAACCTTCCAATAGGAGATCTTCTATTGCTTGACTAGTAAGTAGGTGAGCATCCTGTGCATAAACCCCACTAGAGTTGTGTGAAAGACTACATGGGAATCATTCTAGTGATCCAATATGTCTGCATTTTCTGCCATGTGCTGCTTCTTTAAACAACCGGTAACAGAAATTCATGAGTTAATATTGAACTTAATATAAAGAAGATATTGCTACCAAAAGAAAATAAAAAAGTTAAATCGGAGCCGCTGGGAATGTGCATGCAGCTGCGGCGGGCATCTTAGAACTGGCTGTAAAATACTACAAATGCGTTCTAAGATGGCCGCCATGAGGGGAATAGTAAAAAATAAATTGAGTGGGATAGAAGGTGACAAAGACAGCAGGTTAGCTGGGGAAGCAACATAGAGAAGAAGGGGGGGGGAGGTGGAAAGTGTGGGGGTAAGCAGCACAAGGGGAGAGCATTAAAACACATACACTCCCAATGAGCTCTAAAAATAGAAGAAAAAACGCAGCTCCCCAAATGCAAGCATGGTCAGCAGTGAAAGGATACAAGTGATTCCATAAGGACACAGAGACGGAAATGTTCTGGGCAGGACAATCACACGAATATGAAAGAAAGTCATTAAACAGTGAGCAGGAGTACTAGCTAGACAAAAAGCCATTTAGTTATAGGGTGACCAAAAGCCCACTCTATGTCTACTGAAAACAATAGGCCTAAAAATAGCTGCTTTATTTTCTGTAGCATACATTTTTCAGATGCTTTTGTAAGCTTTAACTCTCAGTGATGCCAGGCTGCTTGCCAACAGATTATAAACATGGCAGCTTTCTTTGAATAGAAAAACAATAATGGGGTATTTTTATAAGCAGTCAGCAAACGGCAAAGCAACAGTGCTTGCAAGTGCTGGCTAAAGCAGGGGAAGAATGAATACCACAGAAAAAAAGCAACCTTTTATTTGTAGCATGTATTTTCCAGATTTGTCACTGCTAGGCCTCCGAACCACTTGCCAATGGATTGTAAACATAGGGGCCATGTTGGAATGGTATTCTACGTATTGTTGTACCATTCATCATATAAAACAGTCCTTGTGCATTCCAATGGATGTGAGACACACCAAAACAGCCAACAGAAAGGTTGTGAGACAAAACATTTCACAAACCCCCAAATCAAGAAAAAGTTAAACTGCCAACCAAGCTTTCTCCTGCACAGCGCCCAGGCTTCGGAACTTTATCTCCTATGCCCTCCCCATGAACTCAAACCGCCTTTCATTTAGGACAGACCACAAGACTCATCCCTTCGAAAAGCATCTTCTGGTCTATTCTTCCAGATCTTGGACCAACTACCCCGTGCTCAGACTTAGTCAAAAGTCCCCATCCATACCCTATTAACCTCAGTGGCGTAACAAAACTTGAGGGGCCCTCCTGCAAAGTACACGGCGGGGGCCACCACTTCCCTATTCTGCCACCTATCACTTTTGCTGCGGGGGACCCCTGGAGCGAGCTCGGGCCCCCGCACTGCGGGGGCTTATGTTACGCAGCTGATTGACCTGCCAAGTCATGTTATTTCAATTTCTCTGTAAAGAGCTCTGCTGGCCTGTCGGTTAGGTTCGCAGTATATAAAAATACCTAACAAATAAAGAAAAATAAATGAAATCAAATACTCCTTTGTGACATGTGGCATAGCTTTTGTTATGAGTTTGTATAATCTTGCATACAATGCAGGCCTTGCTTTATGTTAACATGGTCATTTTTTGTACATTCAAAGGCTTTGGGTGCATGGTCTAAATTTGGGGATTAGAAGAAAGATCTGTTCATTACTGATGTTGGCACTCATCAAACTTGCAAACTTTAAGTGCTCTATTATCAGATATGCTTCTGTTGCTCATAATAACAAGCCTGATACAGAATTTTTTTCAATTCTCCGATGCATTTTATATTTCAGGGAGGCTGATGATCTGTTCTACATGGTAACCAACCTTGTAAAGGTTCCATAGAAATAGAACTGGAGAGATATAACCGTCTATAATGGCACAGTGGTGGAAAACGATGGTCTGGAATGCAGTCCAGAGTGATTGACAGTGGCTGAAATTAATTCAAGCATTTCTTCCTTCACTTTGCTCATTTTGTAGTAGACACCCTAACTGCGACGGGTATGCCCAGGCGTGCTCACTGAGCCATAGGACTCAAGCTATCCCTCACTGATGAGACCCAAGTAGGTTAAAACCAGTCCGGCGTTGCTTGTGTTCCCATCTGGAGGGGACATGGCCTGGTAATTCGTGTTAGACTGGTCCTATTTGGGCAGGACCAAGACTGATTTGCATAAGGCAATTCTCTATTTAGAATGGCACAGTGGGTGAAAATGTTGGCCTGGAATGTGGCCAGGAGTGATTGGCAGTGGATGAAATTAAGCATCCCTTCTATCACCTTGTGGTTTCTGCTGGAGAGAGATAACACCAGCTTAATTGTGCATCCAAAAATCAATATGGAGGTACTGTTCACCTTCCAATGTAAGAAATCAAGGAGCAGAGCACGAGCAAAACCCTCTTCGCTCCGCAAACTCCCTTATATGGCTGGGTCTTGTGGCTTAGTGGACTAATGCGTCCACTGTAGGGTCCTGTGTTCGACATCATGGTCACAGGTTCAAATCCCGGCGGGTTCACTCAGCCTTTCATCCTTCTGAGGTCGATAAAATGGGTACCATTGAGTTGGGTAACAATAAACATCTGTCATTCAGTGGCAAGATACCCTTGGGTGAACGTGCGCTTTACAAATACACGTTATGTTATATGAAAAGGTATAATAGAAACCGGTGACTGGGACGGGGAAAGGCAGATGGACGCCTTGCTACAGGGATGCTGAAAGATGAGTCTCAGAGTTCAGCCCCAATGCCATAAAGGGATGTGGGAGCTTTGTATGACTCAGAGTAAGCTATTTGAAAATGACCAGGCTGTAAATCAGCTTATTAGAACATAGGTAGGTTTTGACTAAATGGTTAGGGACGGGTTACACAACATGATTGGGGGTTTACCCAGGCGTTCACACTTTTATCCATTGTAGGCACTGAAAGAGTAAGTATTATCACCATAATTATTAGTATTTCAGTAGGCGAACAACGCATATAAATACAAGAAATGCCTTATGCCCTAGACAGGCTTCTCCAAAGTCGGTCCTTGAGGGCCAGACTTTTAGCATATTTCCATTTAGATAAATGTAGTTATCTTAAAAATCTGGCATGGATTCGATCCTCCAGGACCGACTTGGGAGAACACTGCCCTAGTCCCTTCTCTGTGCCTCATATGTCAGTGTCCTTCCATTTTATGCCGGAAGAGCACAGTCTGAATTTAGTTACTAATTTTAGTTTATTTAAAGAGTGTTCACATCGCCACAAAACTGTTTGAAAGCAGTTCGACCCGCTTTCTAAGACAAAGTTATAACTTCAGATGTCCAAATCTATACATTACTTCGTGGGGAAAACAATTTCGAAGTGCCTAAATTTAAAGTTGATTAATTGAGGTTGCACAGGGAGAGACTGTGACCTGCGCGAGATCACACAGAGTATCGGTAAGGAGATCGGATTTAAAAGCTGCCAAATGGTTCCAGAGGCCACACCTATAACTGAAGTATACACTCTATCATTACACATGCAATGGCAAAGCCAGCAGGTCTGCCCTTTGGGACAATTTGGCTTTGCCAATGGTTTTTAGCCATGCTGTACAGCATCCCAAATGCTTTGCAGCATGGCTAAATGAAAGAAAAAAAAAAAAAAGCATTGGCTAAGCCAATAGGTCCCGCCTATGCAAGATCTATTGGCTTTCTTAATGTTCTTTTAAGCCATCCTGTAGAGCAAGACAACTGATGTGCAGCATGGCTTAAAGTAAAAAAAAAAAAAAAAAGTGCAATGACACTGTTGACACTGGCCACGCTGTTGTACAACATGGCTTAAAAAAACATTAAAAAGGCAAGTAGTAGAGCATATTACACAGCAGCACGGCTGCTGTGCAGCATGGCTGAAAGTGAAAAACAAATGCTATGACGCAGCCAGCGTTGACGGTGTAATAGCAGATTTTGTTGCTCTTGCATATGTGAGACCTATTGGCTCTGCAAATGCTTGTTATTGTTTTACGTTTCTGGCGTTAGGCTGGCCGCCAAACTATATAAATTTCTCTGGTGATTAATAAACCTTCTTAAAATGGCAAGACCCTTTCCAACAATAATGACAATGAGGGGGGCATCTTTAAGCAGCCTGAAGAAGAGACACACACTTTGTAAATATTTCCCAGGTGTTGGGTGTGGTGCATGTAGGGCGGGGGGTGTTAGAGGGTGCTGGCAATAAATTGCGATCACAAGAATACATCACTGTAGAGTTCGCTGTCGTGGTTCCCCGGCTGTGTAGCCATCTATCCGACTCCCTTT
The DNA here is from genome assembly GCA_963921515.1 of Calotriton arnoldi. Taxonomy (NCBI): domain Eukaryota; kingdom Metazoa; phylum Chordata; class Amphibia; order Caudata; family Salamandridae; genus Calotriton; species Calotriton arnoldi. The sequence goes on along the minus strand of CAWUFW010003485.1, from coordinate 943,496 downwards.
TCATTTTATCGTACTCTTCATTTCGGTTAGATTTTAACCAGGCATAGGATTTCGATGGCGGCCCGCTCCTCCGTATTAATTCTGCTTAATGGGCAAACGGCAATTTAACGGTAAACTTTAGATCCGCAGCTCTTGTGCAGTTCAAGGCCAATTTGAACTGGTAAATTCGAGATGACATTAGACGGGGCAACAGCATCAGAAGGGAATACGAAACATCAGGGAAAATAGTTTGCGCTCTGCAAGGCTGGGGATGAAGCAGGGGATTATTTGTGAATTTCAAGCATTTGATTATTGCGTTTAGTGTGTTTGGGCCAATGCTTAATTTGAGCTGGGGGTTTCTGGTGCTCGGCACCGGCACTTAATTGCCAGCACCGGCTCTAGTGACAGTCCACCACATGGTGGCGCTGTCTGAGGTGCACACACCAACCATGTTTATTAAGTCAAATGGCATTGAAAATGAACAATACCAGCCTCTCACGCCATTTTTATTGCTTTGTGTGGCCTGAAATAGTCTGTATTGACACACTTGCAGGAGTGTAATGGTTAGGTGTTATGTTGGTACTGTCATTGGCAGTGCTGGCAGGGGCAATACGTGTTGCAGGCTGCAACGGCCTTCTGAGAAGCACCCTGGCACTTAATTTTTTACAAATTCAGCACTGGTTTGGGGCTTTTTTGGTAGGAATCGCAAGGCAAGCAAGCTGAAAAACGCATGTGTAAAACTTCCTTTGTGGCGAGGGGTTACAAGTAACAACAGACTAGGAAGGAACGACAAAAGGGAAAAGCAAGAAGAAAAAAGAATTACCGTGAATGTACAGCGAGCAGCTAAAGGACACTAATAAAGCAATTAATCAGTACTTTGTCCCTTCGATGGAGCATGGACCAACACGCGAAGAGAAGTTAAACCTGCATGCGCTCCAAAGAGTAGCAAAGAAATGAGTGACGATGAAGCTAACCAATTTTATTTATTGGGCGGTCTCTAAGCCCCCCTTGAAGGTTAAGTTAACGAAAGATGTTGCAAGCGAAAGCACATGCGCTATCTCAAGCAAGACCTAAAAAGGCGCTATGACGAGACAGTCACAATATTTTGTACTGGGATACACCAAGGATTTATGCTCCTAGAAAATTACACACATTTTTAATTTTTTTATTTACCAAGATGAATCAGTAAATAAAATAAAAACTAAGTAGAGCAAAAGCGTTCTTTTTTAAGCGTGCGTGTGGAGGAGTAACACTGAGGACCTGGCTGAGGGGAAGCAACGCAGTGGGCACAGGTGGGGGTGAAGCAACAGGGGGCTGGGGGGGATAAAAGCAACACAAAGGGCAGGGATGGGGAGGAGAAGCAATGGGTGAGGGAGCAACATGTGGGTGACAATCACATAGGTGAGAAAGCAATGGTGATGAGTGCAACATGAAGGGGGCAGGGAGAAGCACGCAGCGACAGACAGCAACACTGAGTGCAGAGGGAGAAAAAGTACACAATGGAGACAGCTGGAAAACGCATGCATTCTCATGGAGTACTTAATCCAAAACAAAAAAGTAGTGCTTGAAAAGCAAGCAGTGGAAGCACAGAATCCAGACAATCAAAAGAGAAGGTAAAGAGGCTATGCTCCATGGGAGGGACAAACACAAAACTGACAAGCCGGGACATGAATAAGATGCAGGCAAATGACAGTGAGAGGAAAGTCAACCACAGTAAGAAATGGGAGGGCGCTAAGACCATGTATTGTTTTGATAAGCCCTCAGTATTTCTTTCAAAACCAACCTCTGCACTGTCTGGTTCACTCAGCCTAAAAAAAAAAAGTTGTGGCGACACTCCAAGAAAAAAAACATCTGTGTCTGGCAGTTTAGAGTGTAGGCAGTAAATTAAAATGGTCCCGACTTTAACCGTACCTCTAAACCACAGAGTGAGTTTTCAAGAGGGGTGAGAGTTGGTTCAGAGGGGATATACTGCTCCTAAGAAATATTTTTCTGTCCTTTGCCATCTTTCCTTTTTATTTCCTTGCATGTTTTTTCTCACTGACATGCTTTCTTCTCTCCCCCCTCTTTCTCTCTCTCTCTTCTTTCTTCCCAGATATCCATCATTTGCCTTTGCCTATTACCATCACTGTTGCTCCACTGACATCTTTGACTGCCACCTCTTACCTCTTATGGCATTGTAGTTAAATTGTATTTATGAGCATTCTCATAAAGAACAGGCAGAAGGGGTCCCATAAAGCAGTAATTATACTTTCACTGTGTCTCAGTCAAAGTGGGATTCACAACAAAGCCCTTGGCAATTCCTTCTCATCTGGCACTCCATTGTAGGACCTGTAGCTTGACAGTGTCAATAAACATTTATAAGAACTTCTACATTAATGTGACCATTAACATGTTGCATAATGCACTTTTACTGCACACTGAAGACAAGTCTAGCATGCCAAATTGCAACAAGCAATGTCAAAGTTAGTAGGTCTTGGCCTGCTAGGACAAAGGGGTTACAGTTCTTTTTTATTTTATTGCAAGCACATGCCATAAAAATAAAGAGACAAAAGAGAAAAAAAACGCCACCAGGACGCGGAAAACTTATGTCCCATGAGGAAGTTTATAAGGTGCTACAGTACCATGAGGTTAGAGCTTGAGTGGCGTCTCCAGTCAGAGTACTCCAGTACCTCAGGGGATGGCCACACTGTGTTCTGCTGGTTCACCGCCGTACAATTTTGATTTCTGCCATTGGAGGAGGTAGGGGGTGTCCTCTGGATTCCCCCTACAAGTGCCAAGGGGCAGGGTATCCCTACCCTGCCCACTTATGCATTATTCCCAAAACACTTTCAGGACACGGGGACGGAGCACTGTACTGGTGGTCGCAACATTTTCATCCAAGTTGTGGCCAGCCAATCAGATCTCTCAATACCGGTCCCGCAGTATTGAAATGGCCAATGGGAGAAAAAGCACCCTCGGCCAATCAGAGGGTCCTTACTTTTTTTTTACATTTTTGGTACCGCATCACTCTCACGGGATCAACTGTCCAGAAATACCTAACTTTTTAACCCCTTCATTATGACCCTGAGTACCTTTTTAAATGTGAATTTCTCGAAAAAAGCTGAACTGAGTTACACCAAATCATAAAAAGCATGCTTTCTAAGTAAAGTTCTAAATTTTTGCCATATTTCGTGCAACTCTGTTAAGCTGTTTTTTCCTGTATCAGGCAGCAAATTTTCCTATGGGAATTAACATGGAAAAACAAGGTTTTGGACCTCTGCTTTTCATGGCCCCAGCTTGAGAGATCGGCAGAGAACCTCTCCAAGAAGGAGCCGGGATAGATTACCTTTTTTTTTAGTGAAAGTTTAGTGCAGATTGTCAAATGGTGCCAAAGTGATTAGCAAAACAAAAAATGCTCTTCCAATGGAAACTGTTACCTAACGATAATTATGTCTAAGGCCCTTCCTAGGACAAAACTGCCCTCTTAACCGCTGATGCTCATGACGAGACCAGCTCGTCATGAGTCACAGTGGAGCTGTGCTCATGACGAGCTGGTCTCGTCATAACGGCTGCGCGCCGCCCACGCTGGATTAATTTCCTGCCTGTGCGGGAGAATTAATGAGTGGGCGGGGTTGTGACGAGACCAGCTCGTCATGAGCACAGCTCCACTGTGACTCATGACGAGCTGGTCTCGTCACGGGCACCGCGGCGCCACGCTCACCCCCCCGCCCCCTCGCACCCGTGGGGGAGTTACCCCCGCGGGGAAGGGGATAAGAAGGAGCTCTTTGAGGAGAATGAAACCATCTGCCCCTTGGTTTCCCCTGAAGTAAGAGCGGCCAAACACAATTGCACACAGTTAGAAAGATGCTGGGGGAAACATTAGGAGTACAAGGCAAAAAAGTTATATAAAGAGTTTTTTGAAGGGCTTAGGAAGTCCATTCAGAAATCCCAGGTGGAGGCTTTCTCTACACAAGTTGCAGCAGCAAGCAATGTTCCTAGGGAGGCTCCCCTGTGGCTTGCCAACAAAAGGGCTTCCATCTCAAGCATTATATGATAGTTTGGCAGATTATTTTTTTATAAGAAAGTATAAAATATCTATAGGTCCATTGATAACCCTTGGACCCCTCCATGCAATAATGTTTCCAGGGGGACCAGTGACAGAGGTGGATTAAGCATTAGTGTTTTTGAAACAAATTTTCTAGCAGATTACCCCTACGCATTTTTATCTTGTAGCTCGGGTTCCCCCATTGACCCCTGCCCACCCTCGATCCGAAAAATTAGCAGTATGGTTAACACAATACTCAATCGACCCCCAAAAAACTTGCATCTCTACTGGTCACAATCCGGTTTCTGTCCAGATTTTGGAGCAGAGATTAGCTTGGTGGCAAGCAGCTGAATTCATAGAAACTAATCTATACCCTGGCCTGAAAGCTAAGGTAATCTTTTTGGACCTGTCAATGGCCTTCGACACTGTGTCACATCCCATCCTCCTTGAAGGGTTAAACGAAGTGGGAGATAGCCAGACAATCTCTGAAATCCACAGCAATCTGTTCTCCTCCCCCTTTATTTCTCATCCAACAGGGAGTTGAGTCACGGTGTCCCTCAGGGTTCAGACTTGAGCAATACTCTATTCAATATCCATTTGACCTCTCTGTAACAAGTGGTTGAACCTTGGGGTATTAACATAGTGCCATACACAGATGGCACTCAGCTGATGCGAGCATTTCAAAAAGCAGGCAAAGCCATCACTGATAGATTCCAGGGCTGTCTGAGTGCAGTTGCTAGATGGATGCAGAACAGATGCTTGAAGCTGAATGCTGAGAAAAGTTTGATTCTGTTCTTTGAGAATTCACTTAAAGTGGAAATACAGAACTAGAAATACAGAACGGCTGCTCTCGGCCAGGGATTGTGGGCTTGAAACTGGATCAAGAGCTATCTTTCAAGCCTCTAATTCAGAGGTCTTCAAACTTTTTTTACTCTGAGCCCCTCCTAAGCAAAATGTTTTGAGGGCAGGCCCCCCCTCCAAAACTTTATGGCAAGGATTGGGGGAGCAGGAGGGACATGGCTGCGTGCAGGGAGCGGGGCTTATGAGATGATTTCAGAAATACTTTTTCTATAGCTTATGAACCGCACTAAATATGAGACTTATAAAACAGCAAATGCATCGAACAAAAACAGATATTATCCCAAACAAACTGCTCTCCATTATTGGGGTGTTGTGAGCCCCTCATACTCTTTGACCCCAATGCAACTACACCTGCTGCACTAATGATAACTGCAGTCCTGAGTAGCAGGCTATCTCCTCTGCATCTTTTACCTCTTCCCCACCATGATGGATCATCACCTCGGTCCTAATGCTTGAAAGGAAAATAAGCTCCGATGCCCCTTTTTTAAAGGTAGACAGTCATAACTGTGATGCAGTGGGCCCCTCAAATCCCTGGGCCCCAGTCCTGCTGCATCTGCTTCCTTAATGATAACCAGCAGGGGCCACTTACACACTTGGCAGCAGTACCAGCTTCACTAATGAATGTCCCTTTAAAAAAAAAAAAAAACACTTATATTGTCCCCTTCTTTGGGGTATCTCTCTGAAGAAGCTGTCTCTGGCCATTTGTAAACATAACAAGCATTTGCAATGCAATAGGTCTCGCATTTACGCAAATTTGAGCTATTGGCATTGTAAATGACAATGCCTTTTATTTATGTTTTGGTTTTTAAAACATAAATAAAAGACATTGTCATTTACAATGCCAATAGCTTCAACTCGCGTGAAATGAGAGACCTATTGCATTACAAATGCTTGTTTCATCCCAGCTACTTGGCGCTGCCCTGCATGGGAATTCCACCTGGAGAATGACAATGCTGTCCAGAACTGCCCATTCCTTCCTGACTTCAGTGACCTTGCATGGCCTCCACTTTTACCCTTACTTTATCAGTCCCACATAATCAGTACTTCAAGGTTATTTTCTGCCCAAATATTCTTCTGGGGGACAGTTCCATGGAACACAGTTAGTAAATCAAGGCCATTACACTACAAGTCTTTGCTCATAGGCAGGACCACTGGAATAACGCAATATTGTGGCAGCCGCGTTCTCTGAGTATTTACATATTTTCCACACTTGCCACATGATTCAGATCTTCTGTATCAGTTGCAAACATTGATTCTAGCTCAGATGGATCAAAAGAGGCTTTAAAAAGCATCAGCCGTGGTCCCCCAAGGGGGTCAGACGCTTTGCAAAGATTAACTGTCACCATTTCATTGCTGACGGCTGTATTCAGGTGTTACAGTGCTGCTAATGAGGAGAAACGTTTGCCCAGACAGTACTAGTGTGGTGTAAAATGACAAAATAGTAAAATATTGCGACAGAATGTGCCATATTACGATGCATCATTGCACCTCTTCTGTGTCTGATTACGTTTGTACCTCTCCAGTCCCTGCAGCACCTGTTCTGACCTGGGTCTCAGGCTCTACAACAGCTCTGCTGACCTGGTTCTCTGGCTCTACAGCAGCTCTGCTGACCTGGTTCTCTGGCTCTACAGCAGCTCTGCTGACCTGGTTCTCTGGCTCTACAGCAGCTCTGCTGACCTGGTTCTCAGGTTCTTGAGCAGCTCTGCTGACCTGGTTTTCTGGCTCTACAGCAGCTCTGCTGACCTGGTTCTCTGGCTCTACAGCAGCTCTGCTGACCTGGTTCTCCGGCTCTACAGCAGCTCTGCTTACCTGGTTCTCCGGCTCTACAGCAGCTCTGCTGACCTGGTTCTCTGGCTCTACAGCAGCTCTGCTGACCTGGTTCTCTGGCTCTACAACGGCTCTGCTGACCTGGTTCTCTGGCTCTACAGCAGCTCTGCTGACCTGGTTCTGTGGCTCTACAGCAGCTCTACTGACCTGGTTCTCTGGCTCTACAGCAGCTCTACTGACCTGGTTTTCTGGCTCTACAGCAGCACTGCTGACCTGGTTCTCTGGCTCTACAGCAGCACTGCTGACCTGGTTCTCTGGCTCTACAGCAGCTCTGCTGACCTGGTTCTCTGGCTCTACAGCAGCTCTGCTGACCTGGTTCTCTGGCTCTACAGCAGCTCTGCTGGCCTGGTTCTCTGGCTCTACAGCAGCTCTGCTGGCCTGGTTCTCTGGCTCTACAGCAGCTCTGCTGGCCTGGTTCTCTGGCTCTACAGCAGCTCTGCTGGCCTGGTTCTCTAGCTCTACAGCAGCTCTGCTGACCTGGTTCTCTGGCTCTACAGCGACTCTGCTGACCTGGTTCTCTGGCTCTACAGCGACTCTGCTGACCTGGTTCTCTGGCTCTACAACGGCTCTGCTGACCTGGTTTTCTGGCTCTACAGCAGCTTGCTGACCTGGTTCTCTGGCTCTGCAGCGGCTCTGATGACCTGGTTCTCTGGCTCTACAGCGGCTCTGCTGACCTGGTTCTCTGGCTCTACAGCTGCTCTTCTGACCTGGTTCTCTGGCTCTACAACAGCTCTGCTGACATGGTTCTTTGGCTCTAGAGTGGCTCTGCTGGCCTGGTTCCCTAGCTCTACAGCGGCTCTGCTGACCTGGTTCTCTGGCTCTACAGCAGCTCTGCTGACCTGGTTCTCTGGCTCTACAGCAGCTCTGCTGACCTGGTTCTCACGCTCTAGAGCAGCTCTGCTGACCTGGGTCTCAGGCTCTAGAGCAGCTCTGCTGACCTGGGTCTCAGGCTCTAGAGCAGCTCTGCTGACCTGGGTCTCAAGCTCTACAGCAGCACTGCTGACCTGGTTCTCTGGCTCTACAGCAGCTCTGCTGACCTGGTTCTCTGGCTCTACAGCAGCTCTGCTGACCTGGTTCTCAGGCTCTAGAGCGGCTCTGCTGACCTGGTTCTCTGGCTCTACAGCAGCTCTGCTGACCTGGTTCTCTGGCTCTACAACGGCACTGCTGACCTGGTTCTCAAGCTCTACAGCAGCTTGCCGACCTGGTTCTCAGGCTCTACAGCAGCTCTGCTGACCTGGTTCTCAGGCTCTACAGCAGCTCTGCTGACCTGGTTTTCTGGCTCTACAGCAGCTCTGCTGACCTGGTTTTCTGGCTCTACAGCAGCTCTGCTGACCTGGTTCTCTGGCTCTACAACTGCTCTGCTGACCTGGTTCTCTGGCTCTAGAGCAGCTCTGCTGACCTGGTTCTCTGGCTCTACAGCGGCTCTGCTGACCTGGTTCTCTGGCTCTACAGCGGCTCTGCCTACCTGGTTCTCTGGCTCTACAGCAGCTCTGCTGACCTGGTTCTCTGGCTCTACAGCAGCTCTGCTGACCTGGTTCTCTGGCTCTACAGCAGCTCTGCTGACCTGGTTCTCTGGCTCTACAGCAGCTCTGCTGACCTGGTTCTCTGGCTCTACAGCAGCTCTGCTGACCTGGTTCTCTGGCTCTACAGCAGCTCTGCTGACCTGGTTCTCTGGCTCTACAGAAGCTCTGCTGACCTGGTTCTCTGGCTCTACAGCAGCTCTGCTGACCTGGTTGTCTGGCTCTACAGCAGCTCTGCTGACCTGGTTCTCTGGCTCTACAGAGGCTCTGCTGACCTGGTTCTCTGGCTCTGCAGCGGCTCTGCTGACCTGGTTCTCTGGCTCTACAGCGGCTCTGCTGACCTGGTTATATCTGGCTCTACAGCGGCTCTGCTGACCTGGTTATAGCTGGCTCTACAGCGGCTCTGCTGACCTGGTTCTCTGGCTCTACAACAGCTCTGCTGACCTGGTTCTCTGGCTCTACAGCAGCTTGCTGACCTGGTTCTCTGGCTCTACAGCAGCTCTGCTAACCTGGTTCTCTGGCTCTACAGCAGCTCTGCTGACCTGGTTCTCTGGCTCTACAGCAGCTCTGCTGACCTGGTTGTCTGGCTCTACAGCGGCTCTGCTGACCTGGTTCTCTGGCTCTACAGAGGCTCTGCTGACCTGGTTCTCTGGCTCTACAGCGGCTCTGCTGACCTGGTTCTCTGGCTCTACAGCGGCTCTGCTGACCTGGTTATATCTGGCTCTACAGCGGCTCTGCTGACCTGGTTATAGCTGGCTCTACAGCGGCTCTGCTGACCTGGTTCTCTGGCTCTACAGCAGCTTGCTGACCTGGTTCTCTGGCTCTACAGCAGCTTGCTGACCTGGTTCTACAACAGCTCTGCTGACCTGGTTCTCTGGCTCTACAGCAGCTTGCTGACCTGGTTCTCTGGCTCTACAGCAGCTCTGATGACCTGGTTCTTTGGCTCTAGAGTGGCTCTGCTGGCCTGGTTCCCTAGCTCTGCAGCGGCTCTGCTGACCTGGTTCTGTGGCTCTACAGCAGCTCTGCTGACCTGGTTCTGTGGCTCTACAGCAGCTCTGCTGACCTGGTTCTGTGGCTCTACAGCAGCTCTGCTGACCTGGTTCTGTGGCTCTACAGCAGCTCTGCTGACCTGGTTCTCAGGCTCTACAGCAGCTCTGCTGACCTGGTTCTCGGGCTCTACAGCAGCTCTGCTGACCTGGTTCTCTGGCTCTACAACGGCTTGCTGACCTGTTTCTCTGGCTCGAGAGTGGCTCTGCTTGCCTGGGTCTCAGGCTCTAGAGCAGCTCTGCTGACCTGGGTCTCAGGCTCTAGAGCAGCTCTGCTGACCTGGGTCTCAGGCTCTAGAGCAGCTCTGCTGACCTGGGTCTCAGGCTCTAGAGCAGCTCTGCTGACCTGGGTCTCATGCTCTAGAGCAGCTCTGCTGACCTGGGTCTCAGGCTCTAGAGCAGCTCTGCTGACCTGGGTCTCAGGCTCTAGAGCAGCTCTGCTGACCTGGGTCTCAGGCTCTAGAGCAGCTCTGCTCACCTGGGTCTCAGGCTCTAGAGCAGCTCTGCTCACCTGGGTCTCAGGCTCTAGAGCAGCTCTGCTCACCTGGGTCTCAGGCTCTACAACGGCTCTGCTGACCTGGGTCTCTGGCTCTACAGCAGCTCTGCTGACCTGGGTCTCTGGCTCTACAGCAGCTCTGCTGACCTGGTTCTCTGGCTCTACAGCAGCTCTGCTGACCTGGTTCTCTGGCTCTACAGCAGCTCTGCTGACCTGGTTCTCTGGCTCTACAACGGCTCTGCTGACCTGGTTCTCAGGCTCTACAGCAGCTTGCTGACCTGGTTCTCTGGCTATAGAGTGGCTCTCCTGGCCTGGTTCTCTGGGTCTAGAGTGGCTCTGCTGACCTGGTTCTCTGGCTCTAGAGCGGCTCTGCCGACCTGGTTTTCTGGCTCTACAGCAGCTCTGCTGACCTGGTTCTCTGGCTCTAGAGCGGCTCTGCCGACCTGGTTTTCTGGCTCTACAGCAGCTCTGCTGACCTGGTTCTCTGGCTCTACAGCAGCTCTGCTGACCTGGGTCTCTGGCTCTACAGCAGCTCTGCTGACCTGGTTCTCTGGCTCTACAGCAGCTCTGCTGACCGGTTTCTCTGGCTCTACAGCAGCTCTGCTGACCTGGATCTCAGGCTCTACAGCACGAACTTTGAAGACTTGATATCTTCATGTACGTGTGATATTGTTAAAACTCAATAAAATTGGTTAAAAAATTGAACTTTGAAGATGAGTGAGAACGACTGTGAAAAGTTTGAATAATATCTATGTAAGGAACAGGAAGTGACGGGAATAGGCCTTAGTTTGCATTCTAAAGTAAGGGCTGTGCTGCTATAGGCTTAGCTGATAAAATAAGGGAATGTCCCATACACTACTTGCTTTATCGGCATATAGTAAGGAAACGTAACCAGGAAGCATCAAGCATGCTTCTGAGGGGGCTGAACACGGATTCCAACTAGTGTTCTGCATCTGACGTCACGATGCCCCCGGGGATGGCCGACAAATGTAATTAGGAAGTGGGGCATCTTGGCATTTACGCCTCACTCAGGACAGCCTGGAGTATACCCCCCCCCCCCGTGTCCCTCACACTTGAATTTCTATGGGGATCCGGTCTGGGGCTGCTGGAGCGGCATATGGAGGTGTCTGCAGATACCTGGGGAGTGAGAGGGCCTAATTGCCCTGTTCTCAGTAGGGTATGAGCCCAGAGGCTTCAAAAGGCAGTTTATCTTCTGTTCTACAAACCAAGCACTTTCTGTGCTCATCTCAGATAATTTAACACCTCAATGGGACACTGACTGGCTGTTCTAATCAGCTGCAAAATTAGCAAGAGTATGCCAATTGCATTTATATAGCGCATACTGCCCCTGACAAGGCGTTGAAGCGCTTGGTCATGTTTCTTTTTTCTCTCACTATAGTATTAAGATTTTTTGGCATCAGAAACCCATTGTAATTTTTTATTCTGAAAGCATGACAAGTGTACCGCACAGATGAGCCGCACAGGGTATAATGTGTCTATGATTGCTGAACGTGATTGAGCGATGCTTGTGCAAGGACTGCAAAATGTTGTTGAACCTGCCTTACGATTATGCCTCCACGCTGAACCTGCTTGGCATCAGCTGCGAGTGAAAGGGAGGAGGCGGACCTGCTCTGCCATCCTCATTGTATTTCTACGTCTGACAGGCTCTCCGAACTTCCAGCTCCCTTTTACTTCTTGTACCATACTGCACCTAAAAAATACTGCACCTAAAATGTGCGCATAGCTTTACTTTTTGCCTGTGTCTTTTTTCAAAGAATTACGAGAGTGGATGGCAACGAAAGCCGACTGGCTGAAAAAACATAGTGCTTATGAAGGAGACCCTATAACGCAGCACGTAAAAGATCCAGTCCGGATGGGCCGTCCAAGAAGGAGACAGGGCGGTAACGAAAATGCCTCATTCTCAATCACAACCCAGCGTTTAGCATAAACGGTGACAACAGCCAATCAAAATGATGGGCGTGGCTTCAATTCCACTTCTAAAATATCCCGATTACAAAAAGCCTCGCAGAGCGAGCAGCGCATGCGTGCTGCAACGCAGGTCTGCGAGACCTAAAAATGAGTCCCTATACAGTGCTCCCTATTCTGGGCCTTCTCTGACAATATCTATGAATCTCGCTCCTTTCCTCTGTCTCCTAGACCATTATGAGGAGTGAGTTGTCAGAATGCAGGGTGCATTCCAAGACACTTGAAGTAAATCAGCATGTTATTGACGGCGGTGTAGGGTTTCAGATACAAGTTAAACTATTGCTATTATGGTATTAATCGGGGATTGAGGGTGGAGGAAATAAATAATGTGCTGATCCTGCAACAAACTTCCAGTCTTATGATCAGGGCCGGACTGGTGATGCCGGGCACCGGGCAATCCCCCGGTAGGCCCCCAGCAACAAAATCAGAACGCCATGCATGACACTGACATCAGTCTTCCTGCACTCTTTGTGCGGGGAAAAAGAACGATTGCCATTGGTGAGGTGACCTCATCTCACGAATGGCAGTGGTGCTTTTTAGTATTACCCGCACAGAGTCAAGTCAGATAGATTGTGGACTGCTGTGGCCTGGGTGAATTTAATAGTGGGTGTGCGCACTGGCAGGGTGCGCGCAGGCCGCGCACACTTTCCGTGCCACGCCCACACCGCCACCATTCGTGACAAGGCCTGCCTGTGACCCGTCACCTGACCCGTCTTAATGTAGGCAGTGTCAAAGGAGGGGCGCAGATGATTGGTCCGACTCACGCGTCGCGCGCCCCTTCCCAAGTTCGCCCGCCGCCGAAACGATGGAACATTGGAGCTGCAGCCCAGAGCATAGAAGTTAGTTACCAACTTCCAGTTCCCCCGCTGGTTCACAGTTACCTGCACATGAGGCAACTACTTAGGACAGGTAAGCATTCCTGGCAATATATCTTTGGAGACAGACCAGTCCAGGCCATGAGGCCAAAGAACCAGCTCATGTCTGCGACTTTCAGAGACCCGGAGATGGGCCCTAGTCCGGCGCGGACCAAGCTCACGCTCCCGCTCCCGAAATGAAAGAGCAATTTGTCGATATTTTCCCTGCCGTTGGGAGCCAGTCAGAAAGATCTGGCTGGCGGCTGCACAGGGTTTGACAGTGTATTGTAAAGAACGACATAAAATAACTTGTCTTCCTTCTACCAAGCTGCAAAACGACCCCATTCAGAGATAACGTGGGAAAATGTCGGCGTAATGAGATTCTTCACAAGTCTGCCTCTGCTCGGAGAACTAATGGTGTTCGAACCCCACCGAAATATTTTTCTGAGTTTCCGCTATCTCTGCATTCCATCAGCACAGCTGAGAGATGAGTGTCCCAGAGTGGTGCGCTCACTCCTCGCTGAATAAATAACATTAGATTCAACTGCACAGGCGTGATGAAAGTATAATCACAATGTTTGTTTAGCTTTATCAAGGAAAACCAATTGAAATTCATTTTTTGGCTGCTAGGCATTATTTTTGTGTGAACAATTCAAAATCATCGCCAACTTCTCTTTTGTGTCCTTTTCTCTGTAAGTGAGGGAGGATAGATTTCTAAAAATAATCAGCGTCCTATATGGCACTTTCTGTAAAGTATGCACTGAAAACTGAATGACTCTAAGCACTTTTGTAAGTCGGAAGCTGGTAAGGAGTCAAAGCAGCCACAATGAAAGCCCTAAGGCCCGAGGGGATGGAGGTTTCGGAATAATACACTACTAACAGTTAACATCATGCTTGCTGTGCAAGGAGAAAGACGTCCAGTCAGTGTTCATTCAGCACCAGCCTCTTTACTGAGACAGACAGGTGTGCCAGTTTCAGGTGGGTACTGGGACAGGAATGCTCCTGCATGGTATACAGGTGCGTTACCCTGCCCTGAGTACCTGGTTTATTATTTATTTATTTTCTGGGTTTTATCAAGGAATTCTCTGTAGGAATGTCTGTGATTTATGTCTGTTTTGACTGGGTATCCTGGTGCACCATAAGGTCATCATTTACTATGCTTTAAAAGTTAATACAATTAAACATGTAATGAAAAATGTGCTGAAAAATGCATTGTTTTGGCCTTTCTGTCTCCAAAATTTTCTTGGGGGAGAACCCCCAAAGCCCCCCTAGTAGTGGTCGCTCACTGCGCTTGCTCGCTATACACCGTATGGGGGCTGGTCTTACTTATACTTTGTGCTTTCTTATTCACTACCGTTGTGTCTATTTTTGGTTTTCTCTGTAAGAATGTCTATGGGTACATATGACTAGGCAACCTGGTGCTCTTTAAGGTCATCATATAACATAACATAACATAACAGAACAGGTGTATTTGTAAAGCGCACGATTACCCGTAGGTGTCCTGGCGCTGAATAACAGATGTTTATTGTTACCCAACTCAATGGTACTCATTTTATCGACCTCAAATGGATGAAAGGCTGAGTGGACCCGCCGGGATTTGAACCTGTGGCCATGAGGTCGAACACAGGCCCCTGCAGTGGCTGCTTTAGTCCACTGAGCCACCAGACCCGGCTATACTATTTACTGTGCTTTGAAAGTTAATACAATTAAATATGTAATGAAAAATGTGCTGTCAACCATTTTGGTCTGTCTTTTTCCAAAATTTTATTTATAACCCTATTTACTGTCAAGACGATGTCTTTGCAAGCTCTTTAAACAACACATGGCTGCCATTTTTCTTTTGGCAACCCTACTTTATATTCCTTTTCATGAAATGCATTCTCAAACTACGGGTTGTCCCTCTAAAACCATTAAAAAAAGACTCTAAAGCGCCTTCCTGTCCACACTCCTAAAACAATTGTACATGCCATGGTAAATTCCAGATTGGACTATGCAAACTCGCTTCATCTGGGAGACCTGGTTGGCCTCATTCGTAGGGTTTAGAAAGCACAGAATGCAGCCGCCATGTTGGTTTTAAACCTACCCAAAAGACACTAGATCAGCCGGCGTCTAAAATCTCTACACTGGTTACCTGTGCAAAAAAGTATTCACTACAAAGCCCTAATGATTATATTCAGGGCTGTACACAAAAAAGCGTCCTGCCTACCTCAGGGAAAGGTGTTGAAAATATGTCCCCAGAAGAGCACTTTGTTTATTGAGGCAGTGCTTGTTAACAACCCCCAGAATAAGAAAAGCTATGTGGGGTGATTGCATCTTTAATTATGTGGAATATATGGAATACTCTGCTGGCTCTAAAACCCTTTTCAGGAGTGGCCTTAAAAAGTTTATTTTGTAGGACTAAACTTAAGCGGATAGTTTAGTGTGGTTGCTACAATTGCACATGCTGATAGCCGTTTGTGCTACACACAAATGTAAATTCATTCATTTTATGAGAGGAGGCCTGTGACCCTGGTGAGCTGAGAGTTTATTCCGCTTACCATTCCCATTCACCACCAGTGCAACATGAGCAGGTTTTATGCAGCGTCACCAAATTAACATAATCTGCATTATAGACAGCGGCCAGTGCCGGGCACAGTGTGGCACCGCGGGCATCAGCTTTCCTGGAGCACAAGTCTGTGAGATCAGAGCTTTACTGCCACCAAGTACAAGATTTTGCAAGTATTTACAACATCCAACAACAGAGAGAGAGCGAGAGCAAGAGCAAGAGCAAGAGCGAGAGAGAAAGAGACAGAAAAGAAAGAACGAGGGAAAGAAAGAAAGAAAGAAAGAAAGAAAAAAGAAAAGAAAAAAGAAAGAAAGAAAAAAAGAAAGAAAGAAAGAAATAGAAGATGCAACAGAGTAAGCAAAAGTGTGCGGTTGCACAAAGAATATTCTGTTAACGACTAAACACAATATTCATCACATCAGTGTCTGTAACCACAACAATACATTTCAGCTTTTGTGAGGTCAATGTGGTCCTTATCATTGACATATAGCACCCAAAGTGCTATCAATCCAGGATTGAGATTTAAAACCACAGCAAGACAAGTCCACCCTGGGATCTCAGTTCTAGTAGCTGCAGAGTAAGGTCAAACGTGCAGAGATCAAAGCAGCGTAGAGGAGCGTGGAAGCCTGGCGGTAGTGAAAAAGTCATGGTGGAACACGTAAGAAGCAATGCATAAATAGTGAGCAGCAATGTAGCAGTGGTAACACTTCTAAGGCGATGTATTCACCAGGAGAGAGAGTGCAGAGGCGGAGCTCCTGTGCTGAAGGCAGAGTGGAACCTTTGAGAGGCAGTGTGTAGGTGGGTCTGCAGCACTGTAGGCAGTGTGGAAATAGTGTTAGGTGGTGAGAGCAGAGGTGTGGCAGAGTGCTGAAGACAGTGTGGATGTCCTAAGATGGTGAAAATGTGTGGCCGCAGTGGTGACGGCCATGTAGAAGTATTGGGAAGCATTGTGGAGTTGGGTTTCATTGCTGATCGCAATTGGGAGTATTAAGATTCAGTGCAAAGGTGTGCTGGCAGTGATGACGGCAGTGTGGGAGTAGTAACACTCAGTGCAAAGGTGTGCCGGCAGTGATGACGGCAGTGTGGGAGTAGTAACACTCAGTGCAAAGGTGTGCCGGCAGTGATGACGGCAGTGTGGGAGTATTAACACTCAGTGCAAAGGTGTGCCGGCAGTGATGACGGCAGTGTGGGAGTAGTAACCCTCAGTGCAAAGGTGTGCCGGCAGTGATGACGGCAGTGTGGGAGTAGTAACCCTCAGTGCAAAGGTGTGCCGGCAGTGATGACGGCAGTGTGGGATTAGTAACACTCAGTGCAAAGGTGTGCCGGCAGTGATGACGGCAGTGTGGGAGTAGTAACACTCAGTGCAAAGATGTGCCGGCAGTGATGACGGCAGTGTGGGAGTAGTAACACCCAGTGCAAAGGTGTGCCGGCAGTGATGACGGCAGTGTGGAAGTATTAACACTCAGTGCAAAGGTGTGCTGGCAGTGATGACGGCAGTGTGGGAGTAGTAACACTCAGTGCAAAGGTGTGCTGGCAGTGATGACGGCAGTGTGGGAGTATTAACTCTCAGTGCAAAGGTGTGCTGGCAGTGACGACGGCAGTGTGGGAGTAGTAACACTCAGTGCAAAGGTGTTCCAGCAGTGACAAAGGCAGTGTGGATGTAGTAACACTCAGTGCAAAAGGTGTTCCGGCATTGATGATGGCAGTGTGGACGTAGTAACACTCAGTGCAAAAGGTGTTCCGGCATTGATGAAGGCAGTGTGGACGTAGTAACATTCAGTGCAAAGGTGTTCCAGCAGAGACGAAGGCAGTGTGGAAGTAGGAACACTCAGTGCAAAGGTGTTCCAGCAGTGATGAAGGCAGTGTGGGAGTAGTAACACTCAGTGCAAAGGTGTGCTGGCAGTGACGACGGTAGTGTGGGAGTAGTAACACTCAGTGCAAAGGTGTGCCGGCAGTGATGACGGCAGTGTGGGAGTAGTAACACTCAGTGCAAAGGTGTGCCGGCAGTGATGACGGCAGTGTGGGAGTAGTAACACTCAGTGCAAAGGTGTGCCGGCAGTGATGACGGCAGTGTGGGAGTAGTAACACCCAGTGCAAAGGTGTGCCGGCAGTGATGACGGCAGTGTGGAAGTATTAACACTCAGTGCAAAGGTGTGCCGGCAGTGATGACGGCAGTGTGGGAGTAGTAACACTCAGTGCAAAGGTGTGCTGGCAGTGATGACGGCAGTGTGGAAGTATTAACACTCAGTGCAAAGGTGTGCTGGCAGTGATGACGGCAGTGTGGGAGTAGTAACACTCAGTGCAAAGGTGTGCTGGCAGTGATGACGGCAGTGTGGGAGTATTAACTCTCAGTGCAAAGGTGTGCTGGCAGTGACGACGGCAGTGTGGGAGTAGTAACACTCAGTGCAAAGGTGTTCCAGCAGTGACAACGGCAGTGTGGATGTAGGAACACTCAGTGCAAAAGGTGTTCCGGCATTGATGAAGGCAGTGTGGACGTAGTAACATTCAGTGCAAAGGTGTTCCAGCAGAGACGAAGGCAGTGTGGAAGTAGGAACACTCAGTGCAAAGGTGTTCCAGCAGTGATGAAGGCAGTGTGGGAGTAGTAACACTCAGTGCAAAGGTGTGCTGGCAGTGACGACGGTAGTGTGGGAGTAGTAACACTCAGTGCAAAGGTGTGCTGGCAGTGACGACAGCAGTGTGGGAGTAGTAACACTCAGTGCAAAGGTGTGCTGGCAGTGACGAAGGCAGTGTGGACGTAGTAACACTCAGTGCAAAGGTGTTCCGGCAGTGACGAAGGCAGTGTGGACGTAGTAACACTCAGTGCAAAGGTGTTCTGGCAGTGTGGGAGTAGTAACACTCAGTGCAAAGGTGACCTGGCAGTGACGACGGCAGTGTGGGAGTAGTAACACTCAGTGCAAAAGTGTGCTGGCAGTAACGACGGCAGTGTGGGAGAAGGAACACTCAGTGCAAAGGTGTTCCGGCAGTGATGAAGGCAGTGTGGACGTAGTAACACTCAGTGCAAAGGTGTTCCGGCAGTGACGAAGGCAGTGTGGACGTAGTAACCCTCAGTGCAAAGGTGTGCTGGCAGTGAAGATGGCAGTGTGGGAGTAGTAACACTTAGTTCAAAGGTGTGCTGGCAGTGACGACGGCAGTGTGGGAGTAGTAACACTCAGTGCAAAGGTGTGCTGGCAGTGACGACGGCAGTGTGGGAGTAGTAACACTCAGTGGAAAGCTGTACTGGCAGTGATGACGTCAGTGTGGGAGTAGTAACACTCAGTGCAACGGTGTTCCAGCAGTGTCGAAGGCAGTGTGGATGTACTAACACTCAGTGCAAAAGGTGTTCCAGCATTGACGAAGGCAGTGTGGACGTAGTAACACTCAGTGCAAAGGTGTGCTGGCAGTGACGACGGCAGTGTGGGAGTAGTAACACTCAGTGCAAAGGTGTGCTGGCAGTGTGGGAGTAGTAACACTCAGTGCAAAGGTGTGCTGGCAGTGATGACGGAAGTGTGGGAGTAGTAACATTCAGTGCAAAGGTGTTCCGGCAGTGACGAAGGCTGCGTGGAAGTAGTAACACTTAGTGCAAAGGTGTCCCGGCAGTGACGAAGGCAGTGTGGACGTAGTAACACTCAGTGCAAAGGTGTCCGCAGTGACGACGGCAGTGTGGGGAGTAGTAACACTCAGTGCAAAGGTGTTCCAGCAGTGACGAAGGCAGTGTGGACGTAGTAACACTCAGTGCAAAGGTGTTCCAGCAGTGACGAAGGCAGTGTGGACGTAGTAACACTCAGTGCAAAGGTGTTCCAGCAGTGACAAAGGCAGTGTGGACGTAGTAACATTGAGTGCAAAGGTGTTCCGGCAGTGACGAAGGCAGAGTGGAAGTAGTACCACTCAGTGCAAAGGTGTTGACGTAGTAACACTCAGTGCAAAGGTGTTCCAGCAGTGACAAAGGCAGTGTGGACGTAGTAACACTCAGTGCAAAGGTGTTCCAGCAGTGACGAAGGCAGAGTGGAAGTAGTACCACTCAGTGCAAAGGTGTTCCAGCAGTGACAAAGGCAGTGTGGATGTACCGAGATGGTGAAAATGTGAGGCAGCATTGGTGATGGCCATGTGGAAGTATGGGGAAGCATTGTGGAGTCTGGACACCCAAAAAAAGTGTCCTACAATTGTGGATCAAAATTTTTCAGGAAACACGGTTTAGCTGGAATCAGAAGCCACATGTTTGGAGAATTAGTGGTAACCTAATTTTTTTTAAAGCTTGCAGGGCCAGTAACTTTGATCAAGACTGAAAACACCATTATTCCCCCACAGCTGTAAAAACTCTAGTCTGAAAGGGAAGTA
Organism: Calotriton arnoldi; assembly: GCA_963921515.1. NCBI lineage: Eukaryota > Metazoa > Chordata > Amphibia > Caudata > Salamandridae > Calotriton > Calotriton arnoldi. Next base: position 924,023 of record CAWUFW010003485.1, on the reverse strand, counting down.
ATGTGGCTTGAATAGTCATCCAACAATAGAACCGATGTTCCTCAGTGGATTGTGGGCAAGGAGTAGGCAGAGGGAGTGGAGCCACTGGAGCAGGCACGCCACATCCAGGACGCAAAGCGTTAGCTGGAAGGGTTATGACCAGGAGCAGCCCGTGCAGGTAAGAGCGGTGGGGCAAGCGTTGTCTGTCGAATCTCCCCACCCACCCCGCCCCATCGCTTTTACCTGCATGGGCCGCTCCTGATTATGACTGTAACCTGGTAGAGGGCATTGGATCAAGGGTTGAGACGCACACTTTTGCACCACGTGCAATGGACTGGAACATGCATGAAGTAGCCTGGCCCACTGAGTGTTATTATGGGTTTTCCTGTTCCTAATGCTTGCGTTCTCTTGTGTGCGTTTCTTCCAGAAGACCACCAAGACCAACAACCAGTATCAACCATGTGGCCATTGTTGGGCCACCTCTTCCCCCCCCTTTCCTGTCACTCCACCACAATCTGACCCTCACCACCACCGCAGGCTCTCCTTCCCGACCCAAGACACGTGTCCTTTCCCAACTCCCCAACCTGACCCCCTTCCCCAGACTCTACAGTCCATCTTCTCCTGTCTCTGGTCTTTGCACCCAGACTCTACTGTGGTTCCACCTTCAGCCTCGCATATCACCCTTTGCCAGATTCCGCATTTTAAAGTTCCACCCTAGTGTTGGCCTCCAACTTTTCCCTGGCTAGACAGCCTATAAACCTACCTTCCCCTCCCTCCGCCCCCTCCCCTCACCCCCTCCCACCCCATAACTCACATGCATCTCCCCATTCTATGAATTTCTACCTCTCCACACATTGTTTGCATTTCACTCTCTCCCATTTTCTCTACACACTTTCCATATTTCATCTTTTCCCCTTTCTCCGTCCAACTCTCATAGCGGTCCTTATAGATATGGTTATGTTTCACTTGAGGTTAACCTCCCAAGGTGTGCAAAACATACCCAGGTGAAGTACATAAATTAAATCATGAAACCATATGTGACAAGAGGGACAGAAGACCCAGTTGCCCATGTTGTGCGGAGTGGATTCATTGTTTAGGATGGTCAGAGTTTGAGGCGGTCTTCTGTGCAACATTGTTGTATTTTAGAAGTCAATGCAGTGCTTAATTTGAGCCGGTAGTTTCCAGTGCTCGACACTGGCACTTAATTGTCAACACAGGTGCTTGTGTCAGTCTGCCACAAGGTGGCGCCGTCTGGCTAATTTAGAGATGACCACAACAACAGGTAATTAATAATTGAATATAAATTAAAAATGACTAACCTGCCGCTCAAGCCATTCTTAAAGCTTTGAAGGCCTGAACTAGTCTTAATTATAACACTTGTAGGAGTGCGAGGGTTAGTAGTTGTGCTGTTACTGTCATTGACAGCATGGCAGGGGCAAGGTGTGCTGCAAGATGCAGTGGCCTCCTGATGAGAGCCCTGGCAGTTATTTTTTTTTACAAATTAAGCACCCAGTAAAAGTTTCAATTTTCTTTTCAGTTTCGTCTATTGAACAGTCTGATCCTGCCTATATAGATCTCTCGCAGAGAGTGCGCTCTTACAAGGCAGCTATCTCACTTGCACCGGAAGCTGCATCATGTTACACACAAAGCTCTGTAGTAGGTGTTCGGTTATGTAATATTGATTTGTATAGCGCACTTATCACCGGAGAGGGTATCCAGAAGCTTGGGCAAGTGTGTAGGTTTGTGGTCCCCAGGGTGCTTAAACGAAGAGCCATTTCTTCACTGACTGAACATTTTCGCTGGTCTCAAGGGTGTATCGCAGACTCCAGCAGCCTCTGCGATGCAGGGGCCCCTAACAATTCAATTTTATTTATTTATTGAAGAATTTTATATAGCACTAGCTAGACCCGAAGGTATCAGAGCGCTTTACAACAGTAAATGTTCACATCAAAGATAACAAGTTTGGCCCCCAACAATTTAGGGGTCTCCAATCCCCCCAAGCCCAATGAATATATGTGACACGTGAGAGTCAGGAGCTTCTCATCACATCCTGCAGGGGGAGCCCCTGGCTGGGATTAGAATCTGTGCGCAGCAGGAAACACAGGGACCTCAGCAGTAGGTGCGTTTACCCACAGTGCTCTGCAATAAGATTGGAACCTGTGAGATGCAGTTACACCCAAATCTCATCATTGACTACATTAACCAATCGAACTCCTGGAGCAGGGCTGGAAGCCGTGGCCTCCAGATTAACCAAAGAACATTGCTATTGTTTTACTAATCTGAAATGGTATTTCTCTTTCGTTTTAAAATTTATCATAATAAAGCACCTGCTTATTTAGTTTTCTTAATATTACATTTTCATTTTTTCTCCTTCCCTGCTGTACATGCTTGTGTTTATTTTTGTCTTCAGTCTCTCTTCCAGCCCTTTGGCTTGATCTTCGCTTATGTACTTATTTATTTATTTAGCTTTTCTTTCTTTGTTTTCATTATTTTCTGCATCCCCAAAGAAACCACAATGATAGCAGTGCTAGGCCGTGGTCATCCTGTGCAAGACAATGGGACAACACATTGTGTGACTTGCACACACCCTTGCAAGGCTGCAGCAGCTTTGGGTTGTGTGATGTAATTCTGGCCAGGCAGATGGGGGTTGTGGAGTGCCCACAACTGAGCCTCAGACTTGGGCCCTTCGCCTGGTGCCTGACTGCCCTCCCTGCCAACCCAAGTCTGATGGAGGCAATGACGGAGGCAGTGTGGAAGGAATAAAAGGCAGTGCAAAGGTGAAACAGCAGTGATGGTGGCTGTGCTGAAGGAGGGAGAGACAGTGCAGAGTTTAAGCTGCAGTGCTGGAGGGAATCTGGAAGCAGCGAGAGGAAGTGCAAAGGTGTAAAAGCAGTGATGTAGTGTGGAAGTAGTAAGATTCAGTGCAAAGCTGTGCTAGCAGTGTGGAAGTAGTGAGAGGCAGTGCAAGGGTGAGGTGTCAATGTCGCATGCAGCATGGAAGTACTGTGCGGTGTTAGTAGGGCGGTGGTACTACACTGTTTTAGCCTATGAGGATGCAGGGAATGACTGTGGGGCACTGTGTTGAACTGGCAGTCTGGCACCTCCCAATGGGCCAGCTTGAAAGTGCCAGTGTGTTAGATGCCTTTAAGCTGCATGCTCTCTTACTTGCAATTTATTGTATACAAGTGTCTTGCAGCTCGCCGATTGCTTACCCGTTGTTGGCTTCATTGCTTATTTGCTGCTTTCTAATTGGCCTGCACATGCCTGCTTCACTTCCTCTTCTTTTGTCTGGAGCATGGACCAAGTACTGAATGTTTTAGCTTGATTGTTGTCCTTCGCTGATCATGCTGTGATTGAAGTATTATTTTTCTTTTTCTTCTTCCAGGTTACCCTTGTCCATGTTGTTTTTGCCCTCCCCCATGTGGTGTATTTCCCTCACACCCCCTTGCCTGTGTTGCTTCTTCCCCCTCCCACTCCAACCCCTATTGTCCATGTTGCTTGTTCTCCTCCCACCCCCACATTGTCTGTGCTGCCTCTTCCCTGTCCCACTCCTGTTGTGTGTTGCTTCTTCCCCCTACAACCCCTTTGTCGTGTTTGCTTCTTCCCCTCCCATTCCCCGCCCTCTTGGTGTCCGTGTTAACTATTCCCACCCGTCATAAGAATAATAAAAACACTATAACATGGTCAGTGCTGGCTGCATCATAGACCTTTTTTGTCCTGTTGTCCTTTACCTCCCACCCTCCTTCTCGCTGTCAGTGTGTTGCCCGCTTGTTCCCACCTTTCCGACCGTTGTCTGTCATTGCCCAGCCCCACACACCATAAGAAAAAAAACGTAACGACACTGCCAGCGCATCATTACGATTTTTCTTTTTACAACTTTTAGCCATGCTGCACAACAGATGAGCTGCTCTACAACATGGCTAAAAGAATTTGGCAAATCATGAAACCCTTTTGCTTTGCCAATGCTTGTTTTTTCGGTTCCATGGGCCGTGACGGGACACTAAAGAGAAATTCGTCCCACACAGTGGCCCCTTCAAGCTTAGCTATCTGCCAGTGCCAATCTGCCCGAATCAATCCGTCCAACACTGCTGGTGGAAAAAAGGGTGTTGTCGCCACGCGTGAAATCTGCAGCCTTGAACTTTGGTGCAGATTATCACATCGTGCTCACAGTTTCACAAGCCCCACATGTCACACACAGAGCAGATACCATGGCATTATAAAACACCTGTAATTACTGCTGTGATTACTCAAGCAATGTGTGCGCGCGATAATCTTTGTCCCTGGCTTCCCAGGGCATCAAAGGGAGGAGTGAGCATTATTAAAGAGACATAGGATAGGTCTGAGCCAGTCACAGAGGAGGGGGGAGGTGTCTGAAAGTGAAAGAACACTCACCCGACACATCACAAACTGCAGTGCACTGCTACCTGTGTACAGAATCAGTGCATCACTTTATTGTAATTGTACTTGTATAGCGTTTACTACCCCTGACAAGGCGTTGAAGCGCTTTTCAGTGACTACCATGCTACTCCGGAACCCAAGGTGGATTAGTGGTAGTTTAGTAGAGGGAAATACAAGTTGTTAATTGGAGTGGTGGACATGGGAGTCTTTTAGTTGGATTGAATAGGACAGAGAAGGGATAGAGGCAGGGCCGGACTGGCCATAGCGGGCACTGGGCATTTCCCCGGTGGGCCGGTGGGTTGGGGGCCAGTTTGGTGCCCGTGGCGGCTGCTTTTGTCACTGGGGGCCCTCCGCTCCCAGGGCCAGTCAAGGGGCAATCTGCTAGGGCTGGTTGCTGTTCCCAGTCCGGCCCTGGATAGAGGAGGGAAGAGTCTAGAAAGGGTTATATGGGAGATCATAGTAGTAAGATGAGGCCCGGGATGAGTCTAAGGAGGGGTAGAGGAGGGCAGAATCCAGACAACAAGTCTATCTTGTCCGTCCAGCCAATGGACAGGTCTTTAGAACTCGCTTCATGTAGAGAGCGGGAGGGAAGCAGCTTGCCAAGGAGGAGAGGCCTCAGAAAACAGAAACAGAGACGGAGGAAGAGGTGCAAGGAGAGAGGAAACCAGCCCAACAGTGGAGTCTGAAGATGGGGCACTGGAAAAACAGGGACAAAATGGATCACGGTGATAGTCACAGCACGTCACTGTGATGGTGGGAGAGGATTAGGTAGGTAGGCAGTGCTGTCTGCACATGGCACAGCTCAGCACACAAAACATTCCATGACCTCCTTTGACACAGCCTCTGGCCCCATTATGTAAAGGGTGCACTTTCTCTGTTTGTGCCCGGTGCACCAGGCGAAAACGCGCTCTATTACATGGAATGTGCTGCCCCCAGGGCAGCCACAAACTTGTGCTGCCCCAGGGCAGTGCTTCCTGTGAAAAACGGAGCGGCTGCTTTGAAGCCGCTCTGTATTTTCATTGTGCAGGTGGCACCCGTCTGCACTTTCAAAGGGGATTAGTGATCCCCTTGCAGGCGGGTGCAGTCTGCAAGGGGATGTCTGGGGGGTCCATGGGACCCCCTTTTCCCCCCACCAGAGGGCTGTAATCAGGGGGCACACTGACAGCTTCTTTGCCTCTGCGCCCGCATCCGTAATATGGTGGGTTTAGAATCCTCTGTACAGGGGGCTGAGCTAACATGAGATGTCACTGAGAAATCAAGGCCCTTGACCTCAGGGGAGTACTTTAGTCAGTAAGGTTCTGGGGGAGAGGTTGGAGCTGGGGGCAATATGATAATAGGATTAAAACATTTCCCAGGGCTGTTTTCACAGTCTAGCTCTGCCATATTAAACATAATTCTGTTCTTTTGACCTGCTGTCTCATTCCACACACCACCTCTCAAAAAATAAAACAGAAACGAGAGCCATTGATGTTACATTGCCTTTCTCCATTCCATGATATATTGACATTGTGGGCCCAATTCACAAAGTCAACTTTATGACCGAAAATGCAGCCTCTCATGGGTCAACCAAAGGATACCGTACATTTATTAATGGATAATTGTGCGTCACAATGTCGTACAATGATGCTGCAGTAAACCCCATGGAGGGAGATCAGCCAAGATCTGTCTTGTGCTTCTAGCAGTGCAGATTTAATTTTTCCTTTGTAAAATATATAGCTTTAAGTTCCTGATTCAAAAAATGAACAAGTTAAAACCATCTTTAATAAACAACACAGACAAACCAGTCTCTGGGCCCACGCACCACATTTGCATGGGGCCCCCAGCATTTTGCAATACACTGGTGCCCATCTCTGAGACAGCGCTGTGGGGGGAGGCACAGCATATTACAGATGTGAATGTTGATTTGTTTTTAAGCTGATTTAATTAAACTGAGTGTGAATTGGGGCAATGTGTGTGATGGGGGTCACAGTTTCTGTAGTCTGCTGTTTAAAGTCTACCAAATATGCAGAAATGCATTTTGGGTTTAAAAAGTGAGCTGTTCTTTAGTCTACCCATCTCCTTGTACATTGTAAAGCGCTCAGATACACGCAAGGCCATGTTTGTGCTGTATAAAACTTTATAAATAGATTATTTGTGTTGCACAGTGACCACATAAAACAAGATTACATTAGTGGCCACCCGGTGTAAAATAGTTAGCAGTGTTCACCTCAGTGCATCAGGCAGGGCTGCCAGCAGTAATGCAAAAGAGGTTTAATCAATTTGAAATGCCTCTGCCTGGGTACATACCAGCCCTAGCTGCAATACCCCTGGCACTAAGGTTATAGTACGAGTAATAAACTGCACCCGCGCCACATGACTCATCATTTAAATTTCACCTTCAAATATATTTTGGCAGTTCAAACCAGGTTTTTCCAAACATCAGATATTCCATCGTGAAGACACCCTTTTCAATTTTGGTATAAATATGTTAATTCATTCAAGCAAAAGCATTTCACTTAGTAGACGCGGCTGCACATAGGAGAGCTACTTACAGGTAGCTGGCAAACTACCAGTAGCTCACAAGCTACACGCTGGGGAATCCTGGCCTACACTGTACACATTCCACTCTCTACCTATGGATTGTGACATGTAGTATTTAAAGATTTAGAACAGCTGCGTATAATTCATCATTGGAAGTGCTAAACGCGAAGCACACACAATCACTTACTCAATATCTGCTTTCTGCAAGGAAGTGCTGTTACTGTCTCTCTAAAGGTATTTATTTTTTCCTAGTTGTTGATATAGCGCCAACACCCTGGACACCGCTTGACAAAGCACTTGACATCAGGATAAGCGTTATACATAGATCTTTTCGAATAACGCAATAAAGCAGTAAAGGAGTGTAGAGTAGAGAGCCATTCGACAAGGAAAGAAATGTCAGGTTTTAGGCCCTTGATGCAGTTTCTATGAGCTGCTCTTAGGTACCGCCATTTTGTCCAGAAAGAATGGTTAGGATATATTGCTAGTAATGGATTCTACGTAAATTATTGTGGAGAGAGTAGTGCTATGGAATTATTTGATCTTGATGTTCTTGAGCTAGAATCCAGTAATCCCTTTGACCAATTGCTTGTCTTACAAAATGTGTCATGGTCCGTTGCAGTAGAGTTAGACGAAGCTGGCAGATCTATTGAAATGCATGATCAAGAGCAAATTTGAAGTCAGTCTAACTCCGAACTCTCATGGTCCTGGCTTTCAGGAGCACTGAATAGAAAGAGATCTTACAAACATGCACATCGGGCTGTTTAGCGAAACAAAAAAATTCCCCCTTTCACGGAATATGGCGGGACTTGACAATGGGGAAATAAAGTATCTGAGGTCTCAACAATTACTTGTCTTCAGGAAACTTGGAAAGAGGATGATTTTTCAGAGGATTCCTATTATGTTATATGGTGGTGCTGCCGTCTTATCACTGAAGGATTTTTATTGGAAAATCCACAGTATTTCTTATAGCAACTATCATCTTTACGTTTAATGATCGTCTTTCCGTTGTCAAACGGAGCCCAGGGCCATTCCCTTTTTTTATTCAAGATACATTCCTACGGCATACAAAATAATTCCATTCTCATTCATGCGTTTGCTTTTATAAATAAGTCAATAGTTAGAGAGAAGACCATTGCAGGAGATTTGAATGCCAGGATCACAAATTTATCTACGCAAAATTTCAAGAATACAGAAATTGAGGAAAGCTGGAATATCCCGGAGGCCCGGTCCCCACAATATTTTCTTGCCCATAGCTGTGGCTTTAAAAACAAGGCTACTGTAAATGTGATATATGTGTCAATTTGGGTTGACTACATTTCCAACCTATATAAAATGAACACAGACGCACAAGTGATTCAGTTTCATAACCAACTGAGGAATTATATTTCTCCCCTAGCTGCAATCCGAGCAGTCAGAGCCTCAGAGGCGATGGGTCCACATGAAATTGCCATGTCGGAGTTGAAATAGTATCAAGAATTGAGGGCCAAAACCATTAGACCCCTATTAACTTATTGTTTTACCACGGGTATTCTCCCAGAATCTTGGAAAGGGGGTTTTCTTATGCCTCTCCATAAAAAGGGATGAAAAAAACATTTCAGGAAGATACTGTCAAATTGACTTACTCAATGCCACAGGAAAGATCTTTACCAGACGTATTTTGGAACATCTGGAGACTTGGGCATATGATGCCTTGAGTATACATCCATCTCCAATTGGTAATTTTTAAATATCCATGAATGGAGGATTTTGAGGAAGTTTTGCGGTCTAATTTCTGCTATTCCAGTGCAAACGATACGACTCGAGCTTGTTCTGTATAGTATTTGTTTTCAAGCCCTGGCCAATATAGTCCACTATGGATATAAGCTTCTCCATGTACCAGTTCACTCTAATATAGTTTTTGGCTGATTTTGTTCCTAGAAAAACCTACTTCTAGTCGAGATTTTCACGGAGGTTTTTTTAAATTTTAGAAACTACGTGAAGTTCACGGAGTCCTCGCTGACCCCTAGATGGCAAATAAATGTTTTATAACAATTTTTAAGGACTTGGCATTGTGTCAATGTTCAGGCAAGAGAGATCTGTCCAGACTTAGGAATGTTCCATTATAAAGAAAATTGGACAAGAGGATTCTAATGGCCACAAGTTTAGCGGTTTTGGGGACGGGGGTGGAGAGGACAACATAGGAGTGTGGAATGAAGACCACATTTATTGGCATGGGTCTTCTCCTAGCCAAAAGGGGCAATAAACAACACTGGAGGTTGGAGACGGCGCCCCCATTGAGAGCCTAGAAATATGGCATGGAACACTGCTCCCACCTGGAAGAGTGGTCTATCAAACCAGAGGGTGCCAAAAAAACACACAACAAAACGTGGATGCCTCGATAGAACCAATACCAGAGCGTTAATTCTTGAATAGTTACTATCTTTGATCTCAGCCATGAGTGAAACATAGTTACCAGATGTCTTGCCATAAGTTTCGTTGCTGCAAGTCTGGGGTGGATGTGATTTTGTTGAAAATTAAACAAGAAGAAAATGGTTTTATTTCATGGAACCATTGCCGACGAATGGTTTTTTTTTCGAGTGGTTTTCGCCAAGTTAACACAACCAACCTACTGAAAGCCATTCTTTAACAAACTTCCATTTCTTCATGTTTAATTTTCGTTCTGTGGCTTTTAAGGGGGTGCAATCCTCCACATTTAACCTCTGTGTTTTTTTCCTCAAGACCCTCTTGCCTTCCTTCTATGCCCCTTATGATACTCCCCTCCCTAGTTTACTCCAGTTTTTTCACAACCTTTTTACTCCATTTCCATCTGATTCCTGTTTCTCTTTTCAACCCCCTACTCCTCCTCCTGATTTACTCCCTTTTTTGCACACCCCCTTTTTTTTTTTTTTTTTAAACAAAACCCTTGCTATATCCGCCTCCCCATCCAGGACTCCCCCATCCTGTATATCACCCCTTTCTCTTCTTACCTCCTTTTTACTCTGTCCTTTAAAATAAACAATTACCTGTTCCTCCTAACAATATATATTCTCTTAAAGAACCTAGATCTCATTTTAATTTTTTTCTAAAATGAAGTTTGCTCACCTTGTTTTTGTGAGGCTGATTTTGTTCATTTTAGAAATTCGTCAAAATGGCAGATCAGGTATGTCAGATGCTGCAGAACCAGATGAGTCCTCGAGCTCTGGACAGCCCTGCTTTGTCTCTAGGTATTGCAAGGGAACCATGAAACTGGCACTGCCATCATTTTGAGACCTCTTTTAACATGTGCAGGGTGCCTTATTCGTCCTGCATACTTCTTTCTTTGCTTTGTATGGTTAAAACCTCAATGAATATAGAAAAATATAATTTTAATAAAACTGAAAAAAGGGGTCCAACGTGCCTACAAACCAAATTAAGCTTTCTTAGGAGCCAATAATATCGACAGAGCATCCTGAAAAAGATTCAGTGGTGTGTAGTCATAAGGAGAAGCCTAGTGGTGTAAAAAGATAAGAAACATGAGCACTTCCGGGTCATCGAGTACAGGTGTTAGAATATGTTTAAGAAGCATTGAAAATACGTCATCGCTCACATTGGGAAACGTTTAAACATCAACACCCGAACACTGAATGCTGGGTTATTGCTGTTACTACAATTTTGGGCACGGTCATATGAAGGTTTTGCACTCTGGCCACTAAACCCCTCACTATTCTTAGGTATATGTAGGCCTGGGCGTGACATTCCACTCTGCTCGCTGAGTTTGCAGAGTTTTTCCACACTCAATGCTCGGCGTAACACGCGGATTTAAAAAAAACTCAGCAGAGCAGAGTTTTTTCATCGCTCGCCAACATTAAGTTGGCGAGCGCGAGCAAGTAAAATCTTACTCGAGTCCACCTCCTGGCAAGAATTCTCAACGCGGGCGGTCGCGGACAGTCGCTACCACTTGCATTGAGAAACCTTCCGTTCGCGTTGAGGAAGCGGGTGCTTGAGTAGAACATCTACTCGAGTGGCTGTAAGAAGCAGCGCTCTCTTGTGCTGCTGTTTGCGCACGTTTACAGTGCGGGACAAACACCTACCGCTAAAAATCAGCACAAACGGCGCAGCGTAACACACTCCGCCGCTTGCAGAACTCCGCGTAGCGCGGCGGAGTTGTTCTGATTAGCGTAATCCGCGAGGTCCACCCACGCGTAGGTATATGTTGCTGTAATAGTCTCCATTAGATGCGAATAATCACAAAGGTTATTTGGTTATTCATTCATTATTTAGGGACTTTTATTAAATGCTCAAGTTTGCATTTGCTCAACTGTGCTTTTGCCCCTGCATTGTTTCTCCTTCCTCCTTACTCCTCTGGTTGGTTAATTGTGTCTGACGATGAGCCATGTTAATCATAGGGGTGAAAGGGCTTAGGCCCTTCAAAACAATCTTATGGGGGGGATGGGAGAACTCAGGAACACCTCACTTACAGCTAAAGGGCTGCTTGAATAGCCAGGTCTTCTGGCTCTTTTTGAACATCTGGCATCTTGAATGAGATCACAAGTCAAGTCCACATTGTTCCAGAGTCCTGCACCAAAAATGATGAGACACCTACCTCCTTGCTTCTTCCCATGATTTGTTGCCGGACGAAAGAAAAGACAACACGACTTCTTTTGGCAATATAGTATAAAGTTTAATAGTGCGTGCAGAAGATCAGACAGCTCCGTGGAACTGGAATCTAAGCTTCAACTTACAATGGGCAGGCAGTTTCTTTTTTTTACACTTTTGAGAGTAAATACGTCATATATTTGCATTTTCAATAACGCATCTGCTTAAGCACTGTATATCAAAAAGTAATACTTTCTACAAAAAAGATAATCACGTTTATGAAATGTGATACAAATGCACGTGTTATTTTGATTATGCTTCTGCACCACCGCTTGTACTACCGGTTGTCCTTGGCTTGTCTCTCTGAAGCCTAGCAATGCACTACTCCCTACATATCTACAGCTCTACAAGGCCTAATCTCCCACCTATCCTGTGCCTCTGTGCTACCTTTCTACGTATTTTCTCAGAGCCGAGTTCTCGCAATGCGGGCCTGTAGCTTTCGTTTCTTCTATATCTAATTATATTTCTCTATTCTACTGAAGCTCGTCTCTACCTCCCTCCCCGGGACCTGACTCCATTTTGCGCTGATTTTCAATTCTACTATTGCAGTCAGCTTAGGCCTGCATTTCTCTTTTAATATGTACATCTGCACACAACTTTCTGCTGATGCTTGCATTGACATGAGTGGGCCTTTTTCATTTTCTACATTTATTATAACAGATTTATTTTTCGGGAGATCAGTTTGACACAGCTGTACTGCTGAATCCTGGCGGGTGCCAAGTGAGACAGCGGCATTCTGAGCAGCACTTCAAGTGAATGGTGGGCAGAACCTTCAATTCTATTCTTCACTTATGTAGAAGGAAATGAATTGCTGTCAAGCCTCAGGAAAAGTGATCACTTTTTTCAGCCCCCAACAAAGACTCTTGCTTTTTCTACTGCCTTTGTAGTTGATGAATTGTAGAACTGGACAGGCCAGAATAGGACACCAGATTGCGATAGTCCATCTAACTACTTCGATCCGACATCAAACGAGGAGAAAAAAAAAGGTCTCCATCATTTCCAACAGCTTGATTATGCCCCCGAGGGTGGCATCTAATGGTGGCGTGAAGGACACGTTGCTGCCTAACACAATGCCCAGACAATGTCAATGCCAGTTCCTAGCCTCTTCTGCTGCAACGGAGGCTTCTCGGAGTGCCTGGCTGGATCAACAGGATGGTGTTGGTAGAGCTACCACCAGTTTTTAAGACCTCCACCTTTCTCTTTGCACTTCAACAAGGCAGCTCTCCTTATCCCGTAGAGAATGTCTTCCTGCTCCGCTCCATCAAGTCGCAGGCGGATCAGGGGGCCGCGGGCACACACTTGCAAGTAAGGGTTGTACACCTCAATAAGTTGGGCTAAGGACTGGATGTAGGCATTAAACAATACCAGGTCCCACAGAGACCCCTTGAGGACGCCCAAACATGCTTGAGAAGAAGAACCGACCTTGACGTGAAGGTTAAGGAATCAGCCTGGTAGAGAGCGGTGTCAGATGCCCATGCCTTCAGTGCCCACCATACCATAGGCTTTTGAAGGACTAGGGTGTATCCCGCAGCACCAGTCTGCAAACAGGCCCTTGACATTGCCTGAGGTTTGTACAGTTTTACTCGAATGATGCCTCTTATTCGGCAAGCAATTAAAAATTAACTTAGGAATTTTACATTTTCATTCTCGGGGCATTGAATTACCTGCCGTGCTCCATGGCCGTATGTTTTGATGCAGAATGTAGATTTTACCTTTGTTGGCTCAGTTTTGGCCGCTATCAAACTCAAAAAGCTATCTGGGCTCCCAGGGAGATGGCTAGGCCAAAACTCAATGTATTTTAAAGTGACCGCTACATAAAACGATACTTTCTATCAAAACTGCACCTCACTTTTATGCGCCTAGAGAGCCATCTCCACCAAAACCTTTTAGTCTTGTCCATGTTCCAGTCCCCTCTTGACCCCTCCCGACTTCTCCCTCTTCCTTCGTCTGTCCCCCTCTCTCGCTTCTCTCCAGGATAGTTGTTTTCTCTCCTTCTCTTTAGATATAAATCATTCGTTCATTATGCGCCAGTTCAGAATTAAACTTCCTCCGTTTCTCAGCTGGTCACAGCTGCCAGCGTGGGCCCAGCGCCCACGCGCCTCTAGCGCCCACATTCCCAGAGGTCACGCAGGGTCAGCGGAGCCCAGGTCTGTGGGTGACGCTACAAACTGCTCATACGTTATCTCACTACAAAGGCCTTGGTTAGCCGACTGCCCACCCGCCTGCCCGTCAGCTGCCAGCCCCCGGCCGCCAGTGCCCTCTCTGCCCACACCTCACAATGCCACTTTTGTTTGGTGCTTGAAAAAGGCGCTTTTATGTCAAAATACGTAGAGATGCGTCGGCATCTCTCGGATGGGAATCCAAACACGAGATCTGAAAATAAGTTTGATAAAGGAGCGTGCAGCCGGGGGTCAAAGAGTAAGAACAGAGTTATCATGAGACCCCAACCACAAAGGGGGGCATAAGGGGAAAGAAACATATTCCCATGTAGTATTTCCACATAGCGCTACTTCTGGCACCACTGCGGTTTCTAAGGGCTGTAAATAAAAGGTGTTACTCTTACCCAACTTCACGGGACTCAAATTTACCAAACTCAGGTGGATGGAAACTCGTTACTTGCAGATCACAGCCGATACCAGTAAGAAGCATTAATTCATTCAGCCATTTTGCTGGAATATGGCTATCAGCAAAAATAACCTTATAAAGGCTGGATCTAGGGCGGTGCTACCACACTGGGCTCTGACTTCGGGTGGGGGCGCCCTGTTTACAAGTATATTATGGTTTTAAAAGCACTTGCTGCCACGTTCCAGCCCTCCAGCAATTTTCAGGCAACAATAAAAATGTCAAGGTAACTCTGGTGATTAATGTTCTTTCTGTAGAGAGATCAGAGGTTTGTCTAATGGACGTTTTGACTCATCACAGCGCAGAGGGTTAATGTGCCTGCTGCAAAGAACGTGTACCAAGCAGATCACAAATTGCATATAATGTAAATAGGTCAGTGGGTTACTGCTTTTGTCTGAGAGATCCTTTGTTACTTGCAGTTTATAAGTTAAGATCCTAATATAGAACAGCAAGCTATTAACTGTCATCAAAGAGCTGCATTTAATCTGCAAGGTATAGATTAGAGCGTTATGATTGTTTTCAGTTTTTCATTATCCTAATGTTGCAAGAAGGGTTCATTTGGCTAGAAATGAATTCTTATTCTTAAAGAGAACCCCCAACCATGGTGTTACATTTTAAATTTGGAGTTTGTGCTTCTCCAGACCAAACACTCTTAAACTATACTGCCTACCAGTATGGATAACACTTGACTCCTACACCTTGTAGTCCTCTGCCTTATGTAACATTTCCTATACACTGATTTACACAGGTATGATTGATTGTCTCTGTGTAATGTAAAGCGCTCTAACACCATACACTGGTATGAGTGGCACTATACAACTAATTAAATGCATCTAAGAGAGAATGGTTATAGGGACTTGAGGGACACTATTAAATGTGGTGGTGAGGGAATCGGGGCAGAGATGGTCATTGGGTGTGCCAACAAACATTGCTAAAGCTGGAGTGGACCAGCAAGGAACAGGAATTGGTGCTGCACTGATGGCAAAGTAGCAGTAGGAAAATAGCATTTGCCTACTGGAGAGCTCCCCGTACAATGAAAAAAATGGAATATTTCAGGCCCTATGCAAGTAATTTAATGCCACACACTTGGTGGGTGCCCTAAGGCTGGTGTCGTACCTTACCCTACTGAAGTGTCGGCTCAGCAGGGAAGTGAGTGCCCGATGGACCCAAGTAGACCAGAGCTTATGTGCACCCGTATAAAGACAAACCTCACACTGACCCAGCTTCATGCACATTTTGTGATGCACACAGGGGTCAAAACGCGGGTTCTGGATATATGTCCCTGCCAGCCCCATACCACAGCTAGCCACGCCCATCCGCATCACTGGGGGCTGGAGAGAGAGGTTCTCCTACCAAGAAAACATTTGGAATATTGAAGGGCAAAATGCGTATTTTACAGCACAGTTTGAAAAATGTAGGTCTCCATCACTTATTCGTAGATGGAGGCAAGTAAATATTCCAGCTCTTGGGCCTGCCACAGTGCACTATTTTTACAAATCAGTGAATATTACTTGTGCCTGTGGGAAAATCGTGCTGCCGTTACGAAACACCAGCGCCTGCACCCTGCAGCAAGGAAAGCCTCGTCGCCGTTGTGGTAAATGAAGATGCAGGGTAGCCAGTCGTAAGGTGAAACAGGATCAAGTTTATTCATCCGGTAGGAGTCTCAGGTTACAGGTAGAGTAGGTATGAAGGAAGCCCCACCCGGAGCAGCATCCTTGCTGCTCAGCCCACGCACTCAACTGACTCTCGCTCAAACCAGGCACACACCAGCATTCTAATTACATCACAGTCACTCTGAGTGAGCAGCAGGGGACATAACACTAAGAGGAGAATGCATGGCAAAGATGAAGACACCACACATGCGTAGCTCCGCCCACTCCACAGAATGGAAAGCAACATTCCGGTGGTGGAAGAAACACCAACTTTCATCTGTGCCAGTTCAAGGCCCAGTAAACTCCTGAGTGAGTGAATAAAGGCCCAGTCAATGGCTCTGTCGTTTATTCTTGGCAGGGCAGATGCAAGACATACGTAACTAATGCTGTAGTATTCCAAGGTGCGAACAACGCTGTTTTAGGGTTTAGACAGGCTGTGCCAGGATACTTCCTATACAATGATGCTTAGAATGTTAACCTGCTAAGGGTGATGCCCAAATATACCAGACTATGCTTTATATGCCAGGCGGTCATGGGTGATCGTTGATGCCCAGAGTGCACCATAGTGCAATGAGACCCCTCACTGTACAGAGGAGGGTGGGCAGTACTCTGGAATGCCAATTCTGTTGCCCAGGGTGGTACAGAAGGTCTGGGTTAAACGTTATCCAAGCAGAAAGATTTGACAGGCACTTAATCGTCATACGTAAAAACCCATGGCAGTTTCTACAATGGCCCCTGTATTCAAAGTATATAATGGCATGACAAGTTCCACAATGCTCCTAGATGTAAAACAACAGAATGCACCGACACCACTTTATATAAAGCATACATTGGAATGCCAGTTTCCATAATGCCCCTGTATGCACAGAAAACACTCCCAGGACAATATCCACCCTTCCTCTATATATAAATTTTAGAATCAGCTTCTTAAAATACCCCTGTATGTACAGCATACATGAGAATTCAAGTTTCCGTACTGCCCTATATGCAAAGAACATATTACCAAGTAGGTATCCACAATTTCACTGAATGCATCTATTTTCATATCAGATTCCAGAAAGGCCAAGGTATATAAAGCATACATTACACTGCCAGTTTCCAAAATGCCCCATAACGAAAGCATACATTACCAAGCCTGCAATCAATAATGCCCCTAAATGTAAAGCATTTATTGCCATGAGAGCTTCCACAAATGTTTCGGTATGTAAATCATATATTTCAATGCCAGTTTACATAATGTCCACATAACGAAAGAATACATTACCAAGTCAATATTTAAAATGCATCTGAATGTAAAGCCGTTTCAAAACTTTATTCGCTTCTTGTTAAATAAACCATAAAAGCATCATATCAATACATTAAAAGGAGAAAGAAAAACATCCATTTCACAGAATAACACCAAATAATGTGAAGCATGTATTGCCAGGAGAGCTTCCTAAACAGCCAAGGTATGTAAAGAAGGCGTTACCATGCCAGTACCCAATGTGGTTCCGTATATAGAGCACACACTGGCCCAGCAGCTTCAACAAACACAATTCTATGTGAGATAAACTTTACATCCCAGCCTCTACAATGCATATAGCAAGATAATGGGCAACCCAAATGACCCTAGTGGGCTTGCATAATAAAGTAAGAAGGTAAGGGTGCCTACAAGGGATTCGTTCAAGGATTATGTTTCAAAATGACTATCTTAGATAAGGTGACATCTAATGACACCTATAGGAATAACTCAAAGCAATTCAAAAACAATTTGCCATGGCATCCATGATATGGTCGTGGTTACAGATCCAAATCACCACGACCGTATCATGGAGGCCACGGCAAATTCAAAATAAAATACTTATTTCTACCTCTCTGTGTCGAGAAGCCAATTGATTCACATCCATTGCTCAAATCAGCGAATTGAAGACTTTTTCCCTGACAATTTGAGGTTCTCCTAACTAGTCAAACAAGGGGTCAAGAAATTGCACACAATCCACTTTTGTCCTGAAGATGGTCTCACTGATTTGACGCCACAGAGACCGAAACGTCAACGCCAAACTCTTTCTTTTTTCTTTAGTTATTGTTAATTAATTTGGTTTGAGTTCTGAATCCTATGCATAGGACAGACTCACTGTTTGATCCAATGAAGATGGGTTTTTATGCATTGAGAACCAGGATATTTTTGTATGTTTAATATACATGTCTTCTGCTGTCAATGTATGTCTTGATTAGACTTATTTCTGTACCCCCATTTTTATGTTGTTGGAATATAAAATTAATTATTCTTTCTGATACACTCAGTTGGTGAAATTGAATTTTTTGTATTGATTGTTTATGAATTGCTTTGAGTTATTCCTGTAGGTGTCATTAATGGTCATTTTATCTAAGATAGAGTCATTTTGAACCATAATCCTTAAACAAATCCCTTGTGGGCATCCTTACCTTCTTAGTTTCTACAATGCGCCTGCATCCAACTCCCTCACCCACAACTCAGTGTAACTTGCTGAGGTCTTTCATCAGGTGCTGGCCTCTGATGGCCGGTTCTGGTCTTTGTCATCATAACCCTTGGGGCAGTGGGGGTGGATAATTTTCACAATGCATCTAATAAATTCCTACACAATTTAAAGAAAATAACATGCCCTGGCCTTTATATGTTCAAGATCAGCCTTTTAGGGTACATGCGATTGAAACGGCACCTTCTGGGGACTCAAAGTTCCACCAGTCTGGTCAGTGGTAGTGGCCGGCCTGCTCCTGCCTTTTGTCCAGCTCCTGAGTGTCACCCACAAGCCAAGTGTTCATTATTAGTGTCCCCTCCAATATAGCATTTGAAAGCCTGCATCACTGCCTCTCTATAAAGTGCCGCATGGCGACACAGCTCTATGGGGTGGTGACAGAACCACCTACAATATAGCAAGAGTTCCAATGCTGCTGAAGTCATTGGTGCACTTGAATCACAGAAACCGTAGTAACTAAGTAAGTAAAAACTTTTGTAGCGCGCGCAACTGCAAAGGCATCGTAGCACTAGTGCCCAAATGAGTAGGCATAGATATATACATGGTATGGACGGAAAAAAAGCCAAGTTTTCAGCATCTTCCTGAAAAGCGCCCTCTTTGATTGGAGTCTCAAGGAAAGAGGGATAGTATTCCAAAGCTTACATGCTAGGAAGGAGAAACTTCTACCTCCCAATCTGGCTTTCTTTATTTTTTGAATTGCCACTAATTTGGCAGTGCCTGGTCTCAGATAACGATTAGGAGCATGCCAGAAAAACACCTCTGGAATTAAGTTGGGCCCACGTTGTGTAAGGCCTTATGGACCACATCCAAGGCCTTACATTTGACTCTCTTGCTTACAGTCCAACACAAAAGCCACACACCCAAGAAGTCTGTGAAGTAAGATAACCAGGCTGCAATGGACACACAACAGAACAAGGATACATGCACACAGTGTTTAATTTCTATAAATACAAGTGTCGGTCCCCTTGGTAAAGACCAGTAATATTCACAGTTCACAGATAATAGACAAGTATCTATATATCAAGAGGAACAGAATATTTTTCTCTGTGCAAAAAAGACAGACATAACTATCTTCCTCGTGCTGCAATCAGAAGATGTTTCAGCCAGCCATCATATATTAATAGGTCTGCCTACGGATCGGATTCACAGTCATATTCTGATCATTTCATGGGACATCACCACCTGTTTTTGAAGGGAAGTTCTCAAAAATGGTGCCAAGATGCTGCCTGAGATCTTTGAACAACCCCACATTTATAATTCCAAAATATAAACTGCACTGCTGCGGTGGAAGATCCTTGCAGGTGCGGGATTCAATCTTGGCTATGGGCCTCGTAAACAGCAATCTGATAATACTTGCCTTCTTTTTGTTATAATAAATCACAGCACCAGGAGACTCTAATTGAGTGACATCACGCTTTATAAAAAAAACTGCATAAATAAATAAGTTGATCAGAGAGGAGCTGAGGGAATATCTGCAGGAAAAGGAAGACCTTCATTCACTTCTGAACTTGAGAAGGTGTTCCTGTTGTATAGGGGACTGTGGTGGGCTGTTCCAGGTATTGGGACTACATGCACCCTGGGTTTCCATACCCGTACCCTGCTTGCTAAAAGATGCAAGGATGATCATTTCAAGGTGTAAAATGGCTCGTAGCTGTGGAATAATTTAGACAGGCATCTCGTACCCCAAGACCGACGTGCTCTGTGGGTTATGCAAAGCATTGTGAAGCTTCCCTTCGGATTTAAATGCAGTCAATGTAATAGAGGGGAGCCCAGGTGCATATGAAGGATGACACATTTTAGGCCTATTCTCTAAAATGTTTGGGTCTTTAGCCCATTTAGTGCAGAGAATGTGACAGTCACGTTCTTCGTGAACGTCACATACTCCAACTAGGGTGTGGGGAAGCCTCCAAGGTTTGCACTGGAGGCCTCCTCTTTTGTAACATTAGAATGACGAGCTCAGTGAATACTGGGGGTGTGCTAATGTCATCATCTGGGCGAAAGACATGGCCTTTGTAGAAATTCTTGCAGTCCATGTATGGGGGGGGGGGCGGGGGGAGTCTCTCCCTTGGCACCTCCCATCATGGAAGAGGCAGTTGGAGAGGAGGAAGTCTCCCCATTGCTTGGAGATCATGGCCAAGCAGTGATCCCCCAGGCAGGAATCCTCCACTGAATACCGCAAGACTGTTTTTTTGGTGGGGTGGGAGGAGGAAGGTCCCTCCTGGCATAGGGTCCAGGCCCCTCACCCTCCAGAGTGGCAAAACATTTTTTATCTTTTTCCCTTCCCTGGTTTGATCGGGCCCTGGGTCGACCTCCCTCTGATCAGAAATGGAAAAAGGTGACATGAGGGGCTCAGATGGGAACAGGAGACTTTCCTTTTTCAACACTGCCTCTCCCATATTTATTTCTGTTCGAGAGGCTGCAATCTTCACTTCTTTGACAACAAATAGAGGCCATCTTCCCCTGATGCTAAGTCTGCGTGGCACAGAGGCAAATGCAAAAAGAACAATTGATGGACAGAATGCTGAACAATGTCATACATTCACCCCAGTACAGAGATCTGGGTCTAAATCCATCTTTTTTTTGCTCCCCATGCATTCCAGTTTGAACCCAGCCATATGCAAATCAGTCTTGAACCAGTTCCTGATGAGGGGTGATGCCCCGAAACCAATCCCAGGATGCTTGTTTCCAGTCCAGGGAGGACCTGGCTTGGCAGTTCGGGCTGGATTGTTCCCATGAGGTACGGGGTCAAGACTAAATCGCATATGGCTGGGTCCAAACTGGGGTGGCGTGGTGAGCAAAAGAACGATGGATTAAACCCAGATCTTTGTGACTGGGGGTGAATGTTTGCATTGTTCCGCATTCCAGCCATAATTTGTTTCTTTTGCTTTTGGCACAGAGGCAAAGCAGCAAGGGCAGGTGTCAACGGGAAGGGGAGTTGCTCTACTTTTCAATGCAGTACATCCCAAAGATTGTCGTGCTTCAGTATGACAAAGATATCCTGTTCCCACTGTGTTTTATTCTCTGGAGTTGTGTAAGCATTTGCTTAAAAATAGTCAGTTTCCCTCCCACAAAAGGATATTGTAATAGGAAGCAATTTTCTTGGGTCTATCAGAGCATACGCTAACATTAGTGTGGTCCATTTGCTCAATGCCTTGGAGTCACACGCACACATGCTGATTTCAGACAGGGTGATCACTTCAGTTCCTGGTTTTGTATTTGCATTTTGGTATTTACATTTGCACAAAAGTGAAAAACAAGAAGTAAAGGTATAAGAATGAGCAGTGTGAGCCAGGACTAGTGGGGCAATAGAAGTTTGACATTGGGAAGCTTGAGAGCTTTGTCAGACCTATATATAGTTTTGTTTTTCTGCTTTTTTTTGCTTTTGTAAATGCTATTGTAGTTCACGCTGCCCTTGTGATTCAAGTGTTGGACGCTGAAGTATTGTCTTTCTGGTTTTTTTCCACATAGCTTGTTTCTTGACAGATCTTTGCTGTATTTCTTCCAAGTGACAGTATGTTTTGTCAAATTACTTGGCTTGTAGAAGACTTTGTGCATGTTTTCTTTTTGTCTCTTGCTGATTTTTATTCTTTCTGTTATTCCACCCTCACCTGTGTTGCAGTGCATTCGGATTTTCAGCTGACATAACTCTCACCAGTGCTTAATTTGAGCCGGTGGTTTCCGGTGCTCAGCACTGGCACTTAATCACCAACACCAGCGCTATAGTTTCACACTCATCTTCGGTAGGCACAGAGATTAAATGATTTGCCCTGAATCACACACAGGATGTTGAACCGATGCAGAGACTCGAACCTGGTTCCCCAGCTCCGAAGTCGGCAACTCTGGCCATTACGCCACATCCTCTCGTCGCTTCCATGGTTAGTAGTTGGCTCTGCTTTGAGCAGTGTTACAGGAGAAATGGGCTGGTGCAAGCTGCCTCCTGACGAGTGCCCTGGCACTTATTTTTTTTTTACAAACTAACCACTGACTCTCACACTTAATATCCATGCACATTTCTACATGTACCTCTGGAACCTACCCAGGACACAGTATTTTGTGACTTTTCATAAGTAGAAATCAGACCTTGCAGGTTGTCAGCCTTAATTCTAATAATGGAGGCCAGTTCAGGTACCAAGTCAGCATTTGAGGGCGAGGATCATGGCTCAGAATCTGGAAGTGAGTTTTCTATTGCTGGATATTCATGAGATGAAGAATGTTTATTATTGTTTGGGTGCGTGTTTGCATCCTGCTATGTTGTACCTCCACAGAAAACTAAAAAAACATTAAAAAAAAAATTTAAAAAAAAAGAATATGGTCATGCAATATGGCAAGGCAGCGATTATATCCTCTGACACACATAGCCTGTGCCATTGAGATACTGATGTTCAACACAACGATAACACACACTCCACCCACTACTACCTATGTGACCTGTGATACCGCATGTGTCCCTTTCTCCTTTCCCCTTCATCCCTTTACTGGATTGAGAGCCACCGCCCCTCTGTGTCGGACCGTCGGGGTAGCACTGCTGTGTCAGTGCAGCACTCCCCCCATGGGCCTATGTTCAATGGAGCCAGACTCCCACCCTTCTTCTCATCTTCAGAGAGCCCCTCCACTGAAACTGGTACATTATACGCCAACATTTTACAATTATGAGTGCCCACCCTCTTATTTCCCCCAGCGCCCTCCCCTTGTATCCACCATATCCTTGGTAGTATTTCCTCTACTCCACGGGTCTCTGCTCCATGGAGCAAGGATTTCCCCCACATCAAATTGGTTATGCGATTTCATCTAACAACTCTTGCGAGCGTATGAGGACTGTAATGACCTGTGTGTCATGGTGTTCTGTGCAAATGACCTGCCTGTCATCATGTTCTGTGCACCACACTTACAATGGGGTTCTCCATTCTAGAGCTTTCATCTTGTTCAAGTGTCCTTAGAACTCCCACTGGTCAGTTGCTGCTGGCGCTGTGTGGTTAGGACGTTATCTCTGTAGATACCTACTCTATCTTCAATAAACCTTCTTCCGCCAACTCCATCCACTGTACCAGCTTTATTACACTGGCGACGATCCTGAAACGATCAGCTGTCCTCTTTGCTGACTTGCTTCTACAGAACTACAAGATGTCCTAACACACTTTGGGAACCTCAGCTTGCCGTAAGACTACCTATCTTCTATCCTGCCTCAACATTAAGGTACTGTGAACGTTTTTTGACTGCCCGGCGTTTTAATTTTTAAGATTTCCACTCACCGAGATTACCGTTCTCCACGTGCACCTCTCGCGCCTCCAGTGACTCGCGCAGATTCTCGGCCCTCGCAACCATTTTCGTCTCTGATGACGCATGCAGCTTCACCGCTCACGTTCCCTCATTAGCCTAGCAACCTTTGACTCCATTTACGCAAGCTGCGTCTGACGTCGATAAACAACTGGGAGCTTTGGACAAACTTAACCAGAGCGTTGCTAAGCAACTGAGAATGCCGCTCCCGCTCCTCATTGCTTTAAACCTCCAGGCCAAGCGTGAAACATAATCAGAGCGTTGCTAAGCAACTGAGGACGCCGCTCCCGCTCCTCTTTGAAACCTCCAGGCCGAGCGTGTTGTTACCAAGCAACTGATGGCGCCACAACTCGCTTCGCCTTACTTTTGATCTTCAATCTGCCAAGGCGAGACCCGTCTTACGCTGATGGGCACAGCATTTCATTGTGTTACATTACATTTATTTAAATTATAACGGGGCCCGTCTTACGCTGATGGGCACAGCATTTATTTAAATTATAACAAGGCCCGTCCTACGCTGATGGGCACAGCATTTATTTAAATTATAACAAGGCCCGTCTAACGCTGATGGGCACAGCATTTCATTGTGCTACATTACACTTTCTCTATTGACAAACACTGGTGCCTCACGCCGACAAGCACAGCTAATTTCAATAACGATTTCACCTGCTTACCTTGTATTTCACGCTGACGGGCACAGCTTGCTATACTGCCGGTCTCCTACTTCTACCTTTATTTGCAACCATTGTTTCACGGTGATAGGCACACCATTTCATATGTGCCTCTGCTCCTCCTATTACAGTGATAAGCACACTTACTCTTGATGTGCTTTCACCACCTTGCTTTCTTCGGTGACTGGCACATCTTTCTTCAAAATGCAAAACGTCACCCCACCACCCTTCTTTTTATCAAATCCAGGCGAGCCTTCCATCCGCTGGTCAAAATGGAAGAAGGTCTTCCTCAACTACGCTAGGGTGTGCGGAGTGTCATTGAGTGCAGAGAGGAAGTCAGCCTTACTCTTACACTGCTTAGGCTCCTA
This sequence comes from Calotriton arnoldi, assembly GCA_963921515.1. Taxonomy (NCBI): domain Eukaryota; kingdom Metazoa; phylum Chordata; class Amphibia; order Caudata; family Salamandridae; genus Calotriton; species Calotriton arnoldi. The sequence continues at coordinate 899,430 of CAWUFW010003485.1, read as the reverse complement.
GGGGCAAGAAGTTTTCGAACATCTACCTGACCTCGATGACACCCAATCCAACAGCATCAACGAATTTGAAATCTGCTTGAAGAAACTGGACAAACACTATCTCCCCAAGGTCAGCACCATCCTAGAACGTTACCACTTTGGGAAACGCCTACAACAACCTAAAGAGTCCGTTGAGGTATATGTTACTCAATTGCGCAAGCTGGCCTCTACTTGTAAATTTGAAGGCGCACTTGAACGTATACGTGACCAATTTATGCTAGGTTGTGCCACAGAAAAAGTGAAGGATGAACTGTGGCAAAAGGACGATCCCAAGCTTGATGAAGTCATCTTAATTGCCAAACGCATTGAGCACTCCCTCGCTTGTGTGGAAGTCATGAAAAAAGAAAACGGCACTCTTAACACAAATAATGATAAAGTACAAGCCGTAACTAAGCCTAAGACATTTAAGCAAATTTAGCCTAAGTCTTCATGGTCTAAAAAAAACCTTTCCCTGGGAAATGTTACCGCTGCGACAGTGCTGGTCATCTGTCCAATGATAAGTCGTGTCGTGCTCTGAATGCAAAATGCCTCAAATGTGGAAAAGTTGGCCACGTAGCGAAAGCCTGCAGGGTGTCAAAATTTAAGAAGAACAAGCGAGTGAAGGAAGTGTGGATTCAAAATGAGTCTGACGAGTTGCATTGTGGAGAGGTCTTGACTCAAGCTTGTTTGAACACGTGTAAAAATCCCATTGACAGTGTCCGAATAAATGGTCATCCAGTCAAAATGCTCTTTGACTCCGGGGCAAAAATCACTTTGGTTCCTAAGTGCTTTTATGACTCAACTTTATTGGGTAAAGTGAAGGTATTCAAGCCTGACATTAGGCCCCTTGCTTATGGTGGCCAACCTATCAAGTTGTTTGGCTACTTTGAGGGTGACATTGACTAAAAGAATAAACTAACTGCTGGAAAAATCTACATCTCCTCCAGGGGTGACAGTATAATAAGTTGGGTTCACCAGGCCGATCTTGGAGTCATGTTAATTCCTGGTAGGGATCCTTGTATAGTCTTCAAGGAAGACCTGTGTTCATCACCTCCTGATTCTCCTGGTGCACCCGAGCCAGCCAAGGTTGATCAAGTCGACGATCTACGTAATGAATTCGAACAAGTTTTCAGTGAAAAAGTAGGTTGTTTGTCTGGCTATACGCATAAAATTTCTTTGAAACCTGATGCCATCCCTGTTTCTTGCAAGGTGCGTAGTGTACCATTAGCCCTGAGGGAGTCCATGCAGAAAGAACTGCAGAAGTTACTAAAAGATGGAATTATAGTCGGTACTGAGGCATGTGAGTGGTTGGCTCCCGAGGTACTCGCACGTAAAGCCTCTGGCGAGGTGAGACTATGTGTGGACTTGCACGATCGCAATCGCGCCGTCGTAGCCGACAAGTACCCTCTCCCAAATATTGCAGAAATGCTGACGCAATTAGGCGGAGCTGAGGTCTTCTCCACATTGGACCTCAGGGCCGCGTACCACCAGATTAAAATTGACCCTGACTCAATGAACCTCACTGCAATTATAACACCATTTGGCACTTTCAAATTTACAAGACTTCCTTTCGGACTGAATTCTGCAGCCTCTGTATTTCAGAGAGCTATGGAAGACGTCCTGCATGGGTTACCTGGTGTCAAGATTTACCAAGACGATGTACTGGTATATGGCTCTTCTCAAGAGTTACATGATGAGAGACTCAGGGCCGTTCTGAAGCATTTCAAGTCTTGTGGATTGACTCTACGTGAGAACAAATGTAAATTTAACCTCACTGAAATTGACTATTTGGGGCACAAATTGTCTAAAGAGGGTGTCAAACCTAAAGATCATTTAGTGAAGACTATCGAGAACCTTCCTGTGCCCCAATCCAGGGATGAGTTAGTCACCTTTCTCGGCATGGCCGAATATTACAACAAGTTCGTCCCACAGTTTGCTTCCCGTACTTTCACCCTTAGGGCTCTTCTCAAGAAGGGTGTGAGGTTCATCTGGTCACCACAGTGCCAAGCGGAATTCGATGATATAAAGGCGGCTTTGAGTGAGGCTCCCTCTCTCCAGAGTTTTGACACTTCCGCCCTTTCCATCCTCATCACTGATGCTAGCTCCAAGGGTCTTGGGGCTGTTCTTAAACAAGTGAAGGATGGACACGAGATAGCTATCATGTCCTTGTCACGAGCACTGGTGGGGTCTGAAATGCAATACTCTGTCATAGAGAAAGAAACCCTTTGCATCTTTTGGGCTATTAAGAAACTTAAAAAATTTCTCTAGGGAAGTTCGTTCACAGTACAGTCCGACCACAAACCTTTGAAGGACTTGTTCACTAAAAAGAGTCTCGATGCCGTATCCTCAAGGATCGCCAGGTGGATTGTCGCACTCCAAGACTATGATTTTGTTGTACATCACATTCCTGGTGCTCAGAACAAGGTTTCGGATTGTCTTTCCCGCCTTGTCCTGAATGACCCTAATCACGCCCTTGACGCCTCAGGAGACTCGTGGGAGGATGACGATTATAAAGTGTGTGAGGTCACGGCTGGCGTCTTGAGTGAGGGAGAGTGGAAGTTTGCCATTGAAAGTGATCCCATAATTCTCAAGGTCTGCAAGTTAGTGACTGATGGTTGGGGGGGGCATTAAAAGTTTGAGTGAGGAGACACAAAAGTTTTGGAATGTGCGTCATGAGCTGTCTGTCTCCTCTGGGTTGCTTTGGAGAGGTACCAAGCTCATTCCACCCCTCCCTGTCAGGCTTAAAATCGTTCAACAAGCACATCAGGGGCACCAGGGCATCTCAAAGACCAAAGAAAGGATCCGTTTGCACTTCTGGTGGCCAGGAATTGATCTCTTAGTCGAGCGCATGGTGCGAGATTGCTCTGAGTGTAATGCCTCTGACAAGGTCTATAATACTAGAGTCCAACCTATGGTTGTGCCTGAGGCCCCTGTTCGTTGTTGGCAAGAAGTGGCATTGGATCTTTTGGGTCCCAATACTAGTAGCTCTGGTCAATCCTATGTCCTAGTATTAAAGGACATGTTCTCCAGGTGGCCGGAAATTAAGATCACTCACAGCATTGAGACTAAGGACGTCACCAAGTTCCTTGATGAAGTCTTCTCCCGAGAGGGACTCCCGGACTGTCTTCTTACCGACAACGGGGTTCAACTGGTCTTGAGAGAGATGGAAGAGTTTTTGGCAGAAAAGGGGGTCAAATAAGCGGTGCGCCCTCTACCATCCCGAAACCAATGGCATGGTGGAGAGGTTTAACCGTGTGTTAAAAGAATCCATTCAACTGGCCAAAGCTCAAAACTAAGACTAAAAGTCAGAGGTTGTGGAACGGGTAACAATCTACCATCTCACACCTCATTCAACCACGAGTAAAGTTCCCTTTGAGCTCTTTCACGGGCGGAAGCCCAATACCCGGATGTTCCAAGCATGGATGAGAGACAAAAGTGCGAGTGTTGGTTTGGATGCTTGTCCTGCTACAGATCCTAGCATAGTTTCCTCTGGTACGGGTCCTGGTGTAGCGTCCTGGCAAGGAGGTCAGGATTTGAAGATTGCAAAAAGGAAAGAGTATTTCGACGCCAGACACGTTGTCACTCACACTCGTGTGCGAGTGGGAGACAGGGTGTGAGTACATCTTCCCCAGAGGTCCGCTGGAGTCTCTAAATTCTCCTCGCCTTATGTGGTAAAGAAACTCTTTCAGAATGCTGTTAAATTGGATGATGGTTGCATCTGGAACTTGAACAGAATCGCTCCCATGCGCAACAAAGTCCACCCTGGGTTGGTTGATCCTTCCAAAGAATTGCCCGCTTTGCGAAGGAGTTCTCGCGCTGGAAAGATTCCGGCAAAACTGCATGATTTCGTTCTTCGTTAATGTTTCTTTTGCTCCTTTCTTCCTTGCCTAACTCTTCCCTTCCTCCTGATCTCTCTCTTTGCTTTTCTAGTGTAAAGGGGGAAGGTGTGTAATGACCTGCGTGTCATTGTGTTCTGTGCAAATGACCTGCCTGTCATCATGTTCTGTGCACTACACTTACAATGGGGTTCTCCATTCTAGAGCTTTCATCTTGTTCAAGTGTCCTTAGAACTCCCACTGGTCAGTTGCTGCTGGCGCTGTGTGGGTAGGACGTTATCTCTGTAGATACCTACTCTATCTTCAATAAACCTTCTTCCGCCAACTCCATCCAGTGTACCAGCTTTATTACAAGGACCTATATAACTTTGACTGCCCAAGGGGGTAGTATGTTTCTGCTGTCAATCGGCTTTGCGAGCCCCTTTTGTAACTTCTGTGTATCTCTGAATATTCATAGTCTCTGTTTCACAGTGTCGCCACCCTCATATGGCATGAGTGTTTACTAACACCTAGGCACACCCTTACATGATGGCGCCCACTTTTTCACTTTCCAATATGGCGCCCCTTTTTCTATCCCGTTGTGCACACGGGAGCATTCTAGTCTTGCTGCTTCCCACGTCCACAGGTAGATAAGTTCGCTCCGGCCCGGCCCCAGGTATTCCCGGTGACGGCCAGACGCGGGTAGGTCCCACGCTTCGGAGGACCTCCAGTCGAGTAAGTACTGGGCGACCCACATCTCTATCCCCGAGAGCTCCCCCCCCCCCTTTTTTTTACACCTCCCTATGTTTTTGGTCAATTTATTTCGCTGTCAGCATGCTAATCGGTCCGTGTACGCTGTCAGCTTTCTATTCGGTCCCTGTAACCTGCCACTGAAATCAGCAACACACCGCAACCTAGCGATACCCACCTGTAGCCACATACAGCGGCTTACTTCCACCACCCGACAAGGCAGTCTCATACCAGAGCTACAGTGTACTTTTAGCAAAGTACATACTGGATGCACGCATTCCTAACACCTCGATAGAACCGCCATGCGGTGCCCTCCTTCCCATCATGTATTTGGCCATCCTTGCATCTCTATTTACACATCTACCGGTGCTATTTCTAACCACCGGCCATTACCATGTGTTTCTGACCCTTACGTGATTTGAGATGTGGTGGCTCATTGCTTTCCTTTTAACACCACATGTCTTGAGGACCTTCCATTCCAGCACACTACGGAGTGCTCAGCAGGGATACCAGTGTGATCTGACTCACGCCCCGCTACCCGCACTTCCATTGCCATGCAGCGGCTCTCATCTTCCACCCCTCATGGCCTTTAGACGCTTAATTATTTAACAGTATACCAACGGGAGACTGTGGTGCCACCCCCATCTAGACTACTGGTACTAGCCTACTGCCACGGGCGGCTCCCGCTTGCTCCCCACTTTTTCTATCCCACACGAACAACTATGCAGTGGTTCCCCATTGCCAGTTTACATGGCTATTCAGCCTCCCTTGCTTTTGTTAGCACATGCATCCCCCGGTGTGCCACGGCCTTCCCCCACCCTCCCTATTAACTTTACTGTTCAATCATGTTACAGGTGCTTCCTCCCTCGCCATATTGCGAGTACCCTGGATGTCACGGTTGGGGCCAATAGATTCCCCCCTTCTAGGTGAGTCCATTTTCAGTCGGAAAGGGACACATGCTTTGGGACACTCCTGGGGCGGAACACTATCACCTACCCCTGCAGGACGGTCACTGGGCACACTGTATTACCTACATCAATGCATGATTGATTGACGGGAGGATTTGCATGTATTTGGAGATTTGCTCCAGTTTTTGTATTTGCACCCATGCTTTTACATATTGTCCTTCGACGGTGCCTCCCCCCGGGCACTGTACTTTCCCAACCAAATGTAACTGTGGTTGTTTAACCATGTTGTTTTACTTGTTCTCTCCCCTCCAGGTGTTTTCCAGAAGGTATACAGCACTTTACCTCGTTTTTTTTAATTTTTTTTTACTTTTTCACTTCCACACAGGGCTACCACACGAGTCCAGACTGTAGGAGACGGGACCTTTATTACACATACCCATACCATCCCTCCTAGAGTAGATGAGGATCCCTCGGTCCTGATGAAATGCCAAGATCCAACTGGACGATTTAGGGCATGAAACATGTCGACCACCTTCACCCCAGACACATCGCCCTGAGCTCAAGCGGGTAGAATTTCCTCTCTTCAGCCACGACTCTTCAGTCGTTTGTTTTTACTCATAGCATAGGGAACCAGTGAATAAAATAGTTTTTGGGGATTACCATAGCTGTTTTTAAACCACATTATTCTTCTTACCATCTCTACTCACTACACATACGCCCCACCTCCACTTTTTAGCTTCACGTCGGCAACAAGAGAAGACCTCCAGCAAAGAGCCCCCCTGGGTGGGCCCATTAGGCATTGCAGTGCCGGCCCAACGAGGAGCTGCCCGATGATGAAGCATGACACCCTTCGGGGTGTGTGAGTGCTCTTGCTACTAATTGGAGCTTTCCCATCTTCACCTTTTCTTCTCCTTACGAACACCTGGTATCTACAACTTTACTCCCCTTCCTCCCCCACCTTCCTCCCCCTCAGGAACTGCATACTCTTGCTATTGTCATGTTCAACATAACCCACAGTGAATACAGGTTTAGTGTAGAGCACAGCAAGCGCAATTACTTGGCAACCCTTAAATAGTTTCTGACATTAATTACCCACGGACGTCAATTCACCAAAATGCCGGGAGTAGCAGAAGTGACTTCACATGCCCCTTGACCTTCATTTTCACTCAAACATACATATGATTACTGTTAGATTTGGGGGTCTCTAGTTGGCATAGGTAGGTACCTGTGACAAATAGGGACCCTTGCGTCTAGTCAGGGTAAGGGGCTACACTCCTAAAATAACCCCTGCTCACCCCCTTGGTAGCTTGGCACGAGCAGGCAGGCTTATCTCAGAGGCAGTGTGTAAAGTATTTGTGAACACATACAGTAATACAGTGACAACACTACAGATGGACACCACACAGGTTGTATTATAAAAATTGTATTTTTATATAGACTTAACACAAGACCAAACGACAAAAAATCCACAATACTGTACTCAAAAATAGACTTTAAAATGTTATAAAATAGCTCAGTTCTCTCAAGTTGTAAATGCGACACTTTACTCTCAATGTACCTTGAATGCGTAACGCAAAGAAAACAAAAGGGTCGCAGGGAAGGTGATGTGTCGGTTCCTTACACGCAGGGGAGTGGATGCGTCGGTTCCTTACTGCTGCGCAGGGGAGTTGATGCTCGCTTCCTTACTGTGTGGGGAGTTGATGCGTCGGTTTCTTACTGCTCTCCGGTACGATGCGACAAGATGGCACCTCGATGCGATACTCTTCTCCGGTGCGATGCGACAAAATGGCGTCTTGGTTGCGATGGGACAACGTTGGTGTGATGCGTGCACGCCCGACGGCCGTGCGGCGACTCGATGATCCTTGGAGCCGCGACAGGCCCTGCGACGCGCTTCTCCAGTGATGCGACGATGACCTCTGTGGCAGCGTCCCGCTTCTCCGGCGATGCGCCGCGCTTCGGCGATGCGATGATGACAGCGGTGTCTCCCTTCCTCGGCTATGCGATGACAGCGGCTGCGGCGGCGACACGCTTCTCGTCGTTGCGTCGCGCTTCCAGCTCCCAGCGACACGCAGTCTCTCAGAAGGCCCAGCACAACAGCAGGCACTTCAATTCCCAGCAAGGGAATTCAGGGGGGAGCTAGTTGGTGAAGTCTTGTATCCCTGAGACTTCAGGCAGGAGGCACGCTCTAGTTCAAGCCCTTGGAGATTCTTCTTCAAGTTGATAGAAAGCACACTCAGTCCTTTTCTCCTTTCTTTGGCAATGAAGCAACCACTGCAGGCCAACCCCCAAACACACAGCACAGGGGTAGTCTCCTCCTTCAGCTTGCTGGTTCTTCTCCTCAGCAAAGGTTCGTCTTGATTCCCAGAAGTGATCTAAAGTTCTTGGGTCTGGGTCCCAATATTTATACTACTTTTCTCTTTGTTCTCTGAAGGCAGAGAGGCCTTTGCCTAGTCCAAACCAGTTCTGGTCAGTCCTGGAGCACTTTGTTGACAAGACTCCTCCTTTCCTTTCACAGTGTAGGCCAGGGACATCAGACACCACAGGAGGTGGATCCAGCATTGTGGAGGAAAGGCACAGCCCTATTCAGGTCCAGGTGCAACTCCTCCCTCCTATTTGCATGCAGATCTCTCTATTCAGCCCTGTGCTGACTCACCCTGTCTCCTGGAAGCCCCCAGCCCCTGTCACTCAAACTCCAGACAAGGAATACACAACCTAGCAGAGGCAGGCTTGGATAGTTAGGCAAGAAAATACCTACTTTCTAAAAGTGGTATTTTCAAACACAGAATGTTAAAACCAACTTCACTAAAAGATGTATTTTATCATTCTGAGTTCAGGCATACTAAACTCGAATTTCTACCTAGTTCCCAGAGTAAGTTAGGATTATAAGATGTTATAATCTAACTGCCCATTCTGGCCTATGGGGAACAGGTAGCCTTGCAATAGTGAAAAACGAAAATGGCTGTAGTTCACTATTAGGACATGCCACACACACCAGGGCATGTCCTACCTTTTACCTACAATGCACCCTGCCCTTGGGCCTACCTTAGGGGTGACTAATATGTATAAAAGGGAAGGTTCAGGGACTGGCAAGTGGGTGCACTTGCCCAGTCAACATGGCAGTACCAGACTGCACACAGGCTCTGCAATGGCAGACCTGAGACACACTTTACAAGCTGCTCCGGTGGGTGGCACAATCAGTGCTGCAAGCCCACCAGCAGCATTTGATTTACAAGCCCTGGGCACACGCAGTGCACTGTACTAGGGTCTGACAAGTAAACCAAACAAGCCAATCATGGAGTCACTAATCCAAACATCCTTTTATAACGGAAAGCATATGCACTTTAGCACTGATCAGCAGTGGTAAAGTGCCCAGAGTCATAAAACCAACAAAACCAGGTCAGAAAAAGTACAAGAGGAAGGCAAAAAGTTCAGGGATGACCCTGCAAAAAGGGCCAAGTCCAACACAACCCCCTTCTAGCCGAAAACGCAGGGTAGACCAATCACTACCTTGATGGGCTTCCCTGCTTTGGGCGATAGAACCTGGACCCTGGCCCACAACAGCAGGGGCATACTCAAGTTCTACGCCAATCTGAACCTATTGGAATCCCTCTGTCCATACTCTCAGGGCCCACCAAGCTAATCCATGGGGAACCCTTCTCCTCACCTGTGGACCCCACCTGTGCAGCACCCAACCTTAACTTGCTCACAGGTGTGTCCCAACAGACAGACAGCAAGCCACAGTGGCCACTGACAGTGGTCAGGGATGAGACCCAGGCCTTATGCCTCTCAGGGCTCTCAAGCCTCTGTGGCATCAGAGAGCGGGGGGCAGTAGCCCCAGGTGCTTGGCACCCTTTGTCCATTCTCCCTCCTGTCAGGTCAGGTATGACATCCTGGCACTGACCCACCAGCCCCTGGCCTATACCCGGTGGCTGGACAGGAGACTGGGGTGGGCTTTCCCACACCCAGTCCTCCTCCTCCTTGTTGGGGCTCTGTACCCTCCCACCTGGAGTGGTACCCCCTTCCAGAATTGCCAGGGCACCTGTGGCAGGTGTCCTGCACAATTCGCCCACCAGTTCAGGGGTTCTATCCTGCAACTGGGCGTCCAGGTCAGGGGGGACACCCTGAACCTGGTCCTCCAATCTAGGGTCTAAACCCTCCAGTTGAACCAGGGTCAGAGGCGAGGACTCCCTCCCTCTGCACCCCTTTCCAGAGTACTGCCCCCTCCCATCAGGAGCGGTACCCCCAGAAGACAAACTGCTAGGGGCACTGTTAGCAGCTGCCCCTTCCTCCAGGTCAGGGGGGGACACCCTGAACCTGGCCCTCCAACCCAGGGTCTGTACCCTTAGGCTGGACCTGTGCCTGGCAACCCAGGACTTCCGGGAGGGTACACCAACCCCCCCCCCACCCCGCCCCCAAGGGAAACACACTCCTCTAGAGTTGTGTAAGAATCTGCCTGGCGCACCAGGACTTCCTGGGGAGCACGCATGCCCCCCCAGAGGGTAACATCTCTCATGTGTTGTGTGACAGTCTGCCTGGCACAGATCTCCCGCCCCCTGTCCATCTGACAGCGCGTGAAGATCCCCCAGGACAGAAGTGGTGTCACCATGGTCATTCACCGGTGACTCAGCCCTTCTGGATGGCCCCTGACCCACTGGTTCTTCCACGGGAGACTCTTTCCCCCTCTCACCCCTCACTCTGGACTTCTGCACCCTCCCAAGTGGAGCGGCACCGCCAGACACCAGAAACACTGGAGCTCCATTTACAGACGCTCCAGGTTCTCTAGACACTAGGAGATCCTCCTCGATTGGCCTACTAGTACAGCCTAGGCCCCCAACCTGGTGTTCCCTTAAAGAACCATCCAGACTGGGTTTCGGGCACCTTGCGACACGCAGCCCCACACTCACTCCTTCTCCGCAGAGACAGAACATGAGCCCCTACACCCCTCCCACTACCACGGGACCTAGCTTGGCTACACTGAACCTCTCCCACCACTCTGGGTTGGAAGACACCTGAGCCACTCCCCAATGCCTCTTCAGACCCTCTGGAATCCACCAAAAGGTCTGCCTCCATTGTGAGCTCTCTGGGGTCAGAGAACTCACACTCCAACAGGTGTTGGCATAGCTCTGGAAAATAGGGACTTACAATATGCTCTCCCAAAATTGAATCACATAGCCCCACACAAGGGTTAACCAAGCTATCCTTCACCTCACCATCCAGTGCCTTGCTCACGTACTCCACACCACTCTCCTGAGATTGGCAAGACAGTATATGACTGTCTCCGCCACTCAACCCACACTCTTCTGGGCGGTCTTCACACTCCCACACCAGGACTTCAACCATGGGGGAACCCCCCTCCCTGCTCCTCTCATCTAGAGTCAGTGGCGTGTCCCTCCCACCACTAGGACCATGAACCCCTGGGCCAGTTCCCCAATCTATCTCAGGGACACTGTGCACCACCGGAGCTACCTCACGTCCTTGAACCTCCTGTCGTAAATCAACCCCCTCCAAGTCAGGCGCTACATCTCTGGGTGTGTGCACTTCCTCAGCACTCAATAATACAATTTTGCTGCCACCAGAGGGAGGAATCCCTAAGCCCCTGGCTTTCAACTCCAACTCCCTCATCATTCTCTCATGCTCAAAATGCATCCTCTTTTCCTCTAAGGCTAACTTCTTCATCTCTAATTCCATCCCAAGCTCTATTTTCTTGCTCTCTATGTCTTTCTCACCATCCATTTTGAGCCTAGCTAGCTCCAATTTATGCATCCTCTCCCTTGCTCTGTCCTCCCGCTCTCCTGGGGACAATCCCTTGGAAGAAACACTGCTGCCCGCCCCTGAAGGTGCTTTCCCTCCTGTTAGGCCCACTGGCCCCTCAAGCTGCCCATTTAAATCCTCTGCCTCCATTGTTGGCTCCTCAGGATGCTCACTGGCATTCCTAGATTCTACCCAGGCCCTCAGTGCCTTCTGGTATTCCTCTTTCCTGGTGAGGCCTTTCACAGAGATTTTAAATTTCTTGCACAAAGCTTTGAGATAAGGCACAGTGTAAGTATCAATTCTCTCTTCTTCCAATATGATGTCTACAGATACTATGGATGCTGACTTGCTCATGGTAGCAAAAAGACTGGCAGTTCTCAAGAATCAAAAATAGAAAAGAAGTTCCAAGGAAAAATTCTCAAAAAGTATGTGGTTGCGTTATGGTCTGCACTCACTAGTAGTGTACACCAATCACTGTATATGAATCACAAATGCAAGTCCAAATCCTCACCGCTGACCACCAATGTTAGATTTGGGGGTCTCTAGTTGGCATAGGTAGGTACCTTTGACAAATAGGGACCCTTGCGTCTAGTCAGGGTAAGGGGCTACACTCCTAAAATAACCCCTGCTCACCCCCTTGGTAGCTTGGCACGAGCAGGCAGGCTTATCTCAGAGGCAGTGTGTAAAGTATTTGTGAACACATACAGTAATACAGTGACAACACTACAGATGGACACCACACAGGTTGTATTATAAAAATAGTATTTTTATATAGACTTAACACAAGACCAAACGACAAAAAATCCACAATACTGTACTCAAAAATGGACTTTAAAATGTTATAAAGTAGCTCAGTTCTCTCAAGTTGTAAATGCGACACTTTACTCTCAATGTACCTTGAATGCGTAACGCAAAGAAAACAAAAGGGTCGCAGGGAAGGTGATGCGTCGGTTCCTTACACGCAGGGGAGTGGATGCGTCGGTTCCTTACTGTGTGGGGAGTGGATGCGTCGGTTTCTTACTGCTCTCCGGTACGATGCTACAAGATGGCACCTCGATGCGATACTCTTCTCCGGTGCGATGCGACAAAATGGCGTCTTGGTTGCGATGCGACAACGTTGGTGTCTTGCGTGCACGCCCGACGGCCGTGCGGCGACTCGATGATCCTTGGAGCCGCGACAGGCCCTGCGACGCGCTTCTCCGGTGATGCGCCGCACTTCGGCGATGCGATGATAGCGGCAGCGGCGTCTCGCTTCCTCGGCTATGCGATGACAGCAGCTGCGGCGGCGACACACTTCTCGTCGTTGCGTCGCGCTTCCAGCTCCCAGCGACACGCAGTCTCTCAGATGGCCCAGCACAACAGCAGGCACTTCAATTCCCTGCAAGGGAATTCAGGGGGGAGCTGGTTGGTGAAGTCTTGTATCCCTGAGACTTCAGGCAGGAGGCAAGCTCTAGTTCAAGCCCTTGGAGATTCTTCTTCAAGTTGATAGAAAGCACACTCAGTCCTTTTCTCCTCTCTTTGGTAATGAAGCAACCACTGCAGGCCAACCCCCAACACACAGCACAGGGGTAGTCTCCTCCTTCAGCTTCCTGGTTCTTCTCCTCAGCAAAGGTTCGTCTTGATTCCCAGAAGTGATCTAAAGTTCTTGGGTCTGGGTCCCAATATTTATACTACTTTTCTCTTTGTTCTCTGAAGGCAGAGAGGCCTTTGCCTAGTCCAAACCAGTTCTGGTCAGTCCTGGAGCACTTTGTTGACAAGACTCCTTCTTTCCTTTCACAGTGTAGGCCAGGGACATCAGACACCACAGGAGGTGGAGCCAGCATTGTGGAGGAAAGGCACAGCCCTATTCAGGTCCCAGGTGCAACTCCTCCCTCCTATCTGCATGCAGATCTCTCTATTCAGCCCTGTGCTGACTCACCCCGTCTCCTGGAAGCCCCCAGCCCCTGTCACTCAAACTCCAGACAAGGAATACACAACCTAGCAGAGGCAGGCTTGGATAGTTAGGCAAGAAAATACCTACTTTCTAAAAGTGGTATTTTCAAACTCAGAATGTTAAAACCAACGTCACTAAAAGATGTATTTTATCATTCTGAGTTCAGGCATACTAAACTCGAATTTCTACCTAGTTCCCAGTGTAAGTTAGGATTATAAAACGTTATAATCTAACTGCCCATTCTGGCCTTTGCAATAGTGAAAAACGAAAATGGCTGTAATTCACTATTAGGACATGCCACACACATCAGGGCATGTCCTACCCTTTTACCTACAATGCACCCTGCCCTTGGGCCTACCTTAGGGGTGACTAATATGTATAAAAGGGAAGGTTCAGGGACTGGCAAGTGGGTGCACTTGCCCAGTCAACATGGCAGTACCAGACTGCACACAGGCTCTGCAATGGCAGACCTGAGACACACTTTACAAGCTGCTCCGGTGGGTGGCACAATCAGTGCTGCAAGCCCACCAGCAGCATTTGATTTACAAGCCCTGGGCACACGCAGTGCACTGTACTAGGGTCTGACAAGTAAACCAAACAAGCCAATCATGGAGTCACTAATCCATACATCATTTTATAACGGAGAGCATATGCACTTTAGCACTGATCAGCAGTGGTAAAGTGCCCAGAGTCATAAAACCAACAAAACCAGGTCAGAAAAAGTACAAGAGGAAGGCAAAAAGTTCAGGGATGACCCTGCAAAAAGGGCCAAGTCCAACACTTACACATACACACAGTTACAGATACACACACACTCTGCCTACAAATACACACACATTCACGTAAACACAAACTCTCTCTTACATAAACACACTCAAAACGCATATAAAAATACATACATATAAAAGCATTTTTTGGAACTTATCTCAGCTGCCAGGGAGTTCATATTCTAGCTATTTTTACTCCATTTTTTAAACTAATAGTGAATAATGTAATATTAATCACTATTAGTAGAAGTAAAAATTGACAAGAAACGAGGTGAGTGAAGCCCCCACCAACATTTACAAGGACGAGCTGCTTCTGTTCCTGCCACTGCGACCCCTGGCGTCAGCAGTGGCAAACTCAAAGGCAGTGCCAGGGGTCACAAGGGGCATGCCAGGGGTCGCAGCAGCGACCCCTGGAGTCCCCTAAATGACGTCCATCTAATTACCCCTTTGACTGCTGTTTCTGATGTGAATTCAACACTGTCATTTTTTGCCCATTTACTACTTTAAACTTTTTTGTGGAAGACAAGTTCCTAAAGGAAATAGTGCAGCAAAATAATTTCCGTGCCCAACAGTTTATGAGGGGCAGAAAGGCTCTCTGTCGCCTCCTTCTCAGGCACACCTGTGCACTCCCACCTCAATTGAGTTTGAAAAATGTGCGGAGCCCTATATTGCTCATTGTGCAGGTCATCAGTGCAGTCTTAGTGGACCTCTACACCCAGTTTCCCATCTATCACTTGCACATAATGTTTTTTAATCCTGCAACGCATGCTGCATTGCAATGACAATTGCAGCATTACCATGGAATCATTCAGACCATCACAGACTCTTCAAATCTTAGCTGGTCATGAAACATTTCTCGATGCACAACACAGAATGGGGTCACCCTGTGTTCCTCAGAACCTGGGTTAAGTACAGTGCACATATTAAAGAGTTCTGTGAGGTGAACTTCCAAATGTAATTCATTTTATGGGAGTCCAGAATACAGATCCTCCCAATGAGACAAAGGGAAACATCATGATTATGAGCGAAGGGCTGTCACTAGGAGATTGTATTTGTGACTAAACAACCCTAAGTGCTGTGATCTGTATTATGGATAAAGTGTCAAATATGCTCTAACCAACTGTCATATCACACACACTTTTTTGCATGAGCACTTCACACGCACTGCGCACAGAGCACCTCTTCTGTGATTTCGCTGGTAATCATGATGTTTCCTTAATGTAATAAATTCTGCTAAGACAATACATTGTTTAAATTTAAAAAAAAACTTTTTGCTTATGTGTATATGTGAAAATTGAAGGCACCATTTTTGCTCATTGGACGTATCTGTATTCTGGACTCCCATAATATGAATCGTATTTGAAAGTTGATCCAACACAACCCTTTTATATGTGTAATGAAACATTTCTCTGCAAATTATCCTGAGGTTTATACTTCAGGGCAGAATAAGGTGTTGGAGGAGTCTTTAATATTGTACAAAGGAGTGGATTCTGTTCAAGCAGTTTATACCTAGTAGGAGAGCTCGGTGCGGCATCTAATGTTATATGTTGCTCGAGAGTTCCACCGGTTCCTCATACAGTCAGAGCATATACTGGAAAGGGCTACAGATAAAGCCTGCTGGGTGCCCTTCTTCATTAGGGACTAATTAGAAGATTGTGTGGGATCTTGCTCACTCGCTCTCTCTTTCATAAACGTTATAACCTTTATGTACACAATATCTATAGAAGACTACAGCTGTTTAGCAAACTGTAAAATGCTGGCACTGTGGCGTGGGACAATTTGAAGAAACTGCAAAGGATTCCCTCAAAAGCTTGTCTGCAAAAATCTCTAAAAATTAAAGAGCAGTGCCATACATCGCAAAAGATAGCTAGAAATGAGATTTTGGGACAGAAGGGAAGTACGTTTGCTCACTACTGTTCATAATGAAAGCACTTCTACGGTCACGGTTTGGGGACAGAACATGTTTGGGGCAGATAAAAATGGCCAGTTGTTTCAACCGTATGATGAGGCTCGCAGAACTCGCACTCGGTGCAAGAAGTTGGATATCCCCATGGTCCATTTGGCAACGTACAATCATATGTTGCGTATTGCCAAAGTACCACTGGAAGATTGATGTCCTTCCTCGACTGACTCGTACACCAGTGACCCAGATGACTATGATAATAAACAAGCAGAAGCCTCCACTTAGTCACTTTCCTGACTGCAATTCCTCCAACAGAGACGAAGAATCCTCCATGTCGAGAATGAGTTCATTTTATTTATTTTACAGAGTTTTATATAGCGTGAACTTGACCCGAATCGGGTATCAGAGTTTATACTCTGCAAGAATGAGTTTATACTCTGCAAGAACAGTAGTGGGAGTCTTGTTGCTTCTGTCCTCAATGACCATCTAAACAAGGTCTCTGCATTTGACCCGCTATACTTTGTACCACACAAAGGTGAAGTTATGGTAAACTGACTAAAGCTGAACAGTCCATCTGACAGTCAGCATCCAACTTCAAATCTATGTGCATTAATAAATACTTTCCATGCACTATTTTTTTTTTTTTTACTTTCCCAAGTTACCTTTGAAATTGTTCCATCTGAACTAGAAAAATCAAAGCAAGTATTCACCTAATGAATTATCATACTTCATAACTTTTTCTTTAGTACTTATAAAACCTGTTTCGTTTGCACTGGTGCAAGTAAAATAATACATGTTGGTGACACTTGTGGCCTGCTTGCTAACACTCTGATTTATTAGGGTACATCTTCTTGCACATGTTTTTAGTGAATTCAAGAAGGTCTACCTCAGGATGTCTACCTCAGGATGTCTACCTCAGGATGTCTACCTCAGGATGTCTACCTCAGGATGTCTACCTCTATGGGCAAATGTAATTATACTCCCCACGTCAAAAGAGGGATGGTTCCAGAAATGTCCCAGGTAAACACCCAACACCATGGAAGGAGTTGGATTTTGGCAAATATTTACTGTATTCTTGACAACCAACTGCATATCCGGGGGCCTAATAGCACCTCAAATACCCCAAGGATGGCTCTTCCTAAATACAGTGAGTGAATGAAAAGTGCATAAAAGGCAAGCCCTCCTGAGCCCATCCACATTGTCACTTTAGTAAAGGTTCATCTGCCTTCCCACTCACCTTAAATCTGGTCTCACATTGAGATAAAAGGCATTAAGAGGTAGTCGAAGCTTAGCCGTAGCTTGTTAACAAAGGGATCTCATCATTATGTAGAAGAAAGGAGGTCAAGGTAGCAGTGACACACAAATCACTTCACCAAACTCTGCTCAGGTCATACTACAATCACATATCTCTCACTCATACGTACAGGTCCATCTGTAATCATTTCACACAACAAAAGAAATATCCCCAGGGATAGATGGGCGGACCGGATGATGAAGCACGGGACATTGCGTGGGTGCGGGTCTTCCGCCCATATAAACTCCATCTAATCAACACACACTAGTGACAGCTATGCGATATCCAGACAACATTAAAAAGAAAGGTCTGCATCAACAGATGGGGAGATACATGATGATGAAGCATGCCACACTCTATGGGTTCGGTCTGCTTCCCAAAATAACTTCTATGCCATGGGCAGGACAAGGAAACAACACCCAATAAAGAAGTGGGGGAAATTTGTCATGTACATATTTAGGGAAATTTCAGCATTTTTGTTCTGAGACTCACGTTATGTGTCAACAAGGAATGTTACCATTTTGCCTTTTCCACAATTTTCCTAATTAAAATGATTTCGGACATGGCTGTGGGTTTTTTGGGACGGGAGAGGAAAGGGCTGAAACTTAACACATGTGGAGTCAATCTTGACTTCAATTACTCTGAGGCTGCAATTTTGGGTACAGGGTCGGCCAGCAGTTAGGACAGACGGCTACCCTGAGGAATTTCTGAAAAAAAGCACCCAGTCCAGTCCATGGTGGCGTGGCTTGTGTGGATTCTATTACATTTTCTTACCCAGAATGTCCTATCAACGTCAAAACTATACCTAAAGAACAGCCAATTTACACAGCATTTCCAGGGAGATGGCTAATGTATTTGGGGTCTCAGGTTGGCCAGCACCTGGGGAAACCTATTATTCAAGACATTTCTGAAAACTAGACACCCCCGGAGGTCATAGTGCTTTGCACTGCATGGCTCCTCTACGGTTCACACCCAGAATGCAGTGCTGACGGCACAAGTAAGCTAAAAAACAGTTTCCTCTCCATTTCAATGATGGATGGCGGCAGGATTTCTGTCCCGACTCCGCTGGCAACCAGGAAACCGTACCAACCTGGGCTGTTTCCGAAGACTCAGAGGAATTGAGGGGGTTGTGGTTTAAGTAGATTCCTGCACATTTACTTACCCCTGATGTCTTACAAGTGTCAACGTTAAGTTGGAATTTTTTTTTTTCCCCATTCTGGGTATGGAGAAGTAGTAAAATCCATTTAACCTATTCAACCCAGGACTCCGCAGGTTGTCTTATTTTCAAATGTTTCATAGACTTTGGAGGACACGGAGTGTTTTTTACGGTCCAGTATACAATCTCCTGTACAATAACCCGTTTGAATTGTTTCATTTTCAAAGTTGTCTGAGGTTGGTGGTTTACCGTGGCTGCTGGCCAAACCTAGGTCCACATACAAGCAGCTACCCTCATCCCTGGAATGTATGCAATTCAAATTTAAAAAATCTGGGAGTTCCCCTCATGTGTGTTTGGGACTTTCATGTGCCGGGCAGTAGGCCCACCCACACAAGTAAACTGCAGGTTTCATCAGAAGTTTGTAAACGCAGAATAGCAGGATAATTGTTTTCATCTATTGAACTTCTCAAATTTTATACTACCAAATCTAAACACCCTCAGAATAACCAAATATTATGGGTAAACCAAAATACTGAGTGGTATGAATAACTCGTACTGCTAAACTCAGATTCTATGGAACTATAAAACAATTGACTGCTTTCCTTCATACAAATGTTGTATTCAATAAATTATTATTATATATAATTTTTTTTTTGCATAGTTTTATATAGCGCAAACTCGGCCCGAAGGTTTCAGAGCGCTTTACATGAGCACCAGTTGCATTACACACGAACACATTCATTTTGTGGTAAGCACGGGGAGATTAAGTGATTTGCCCAGAATCACAGGATGTTGAGCGTCCCTGCCGAGACTTGAACCCAGTTCCCCAGCTTCCAGGTTGACCGCTCTAAAAATACAATGAAAAATCTTTATAAGCCACAGCTTGGTTGATGGTTCTGAGTATTTTGCAGTTTTGGACAACCGACAAACACTGTAAATTTCAACAAGCTAAAGAGTCTGGTAGAGGTTTCCCCTCACAAACTGGAATTAGGAGGCAATCTTAAAAATAGGAAATATTGACCTCGACTTAAAAAATTGCAAATGCAGCAACTAAAACTCTGAATGTTTCTAAAAGTTAGGAACAAGGTGATGTTAGCACAGCAAAACTTTTGTTGATGTCACTGTTAGAAATAAAACACACGTTAATATACCACACTTGGTTGCCATTTTCAGGTAAAAAACTTGCGACATTCGGGCAATTTTGGGGGGTCTCTCCAAGGAAATCACAAACAGTGGGTACCTTTAAAATCACAACATGTTAAAAGGGAAGCAAATTTAGCATGGATCTCTGTTGTGGAAGAAAGGTTGTGAAGGTTTAAGCGTGAAGAGTCCCAAGCTTCAAAAAAGGGGCTCACCACTTGGGGTCCGGGGAATTCCTAAACACCTACAGTTATGTCTTCTTTGTTTTAGTCTCTGAGCAGTGTTTGGCCTTTGAGCTGCGATTTACTGTTTGTGCCATTGACTATTGTTTAACTATTTATATCTGATCAAAATGATACAAGTCTTTGAGCTACTCTAGTTTGGTTTTTTAGCAGTGAGCAGCATCTGGGTAGTTCTTAAGGAGTTTTACCGTTTGTTTCACTGACCAATGACTGTTTGGACCCATTAAAAATATTTTTGTAGTACCTGTGATCAATGTTCATGGGTGTCTTTTGATAGTGGTATTTTTGTTTCATTGATCAGCTGTTGTGACTTTGAGTCATATTTTATTGCTTGTTTTCTTGAATCTTCGAGCACTGTTTGCACCTTTATCAGTGTTTTAATGAACCTTTGATTCATGTTTGTGTCTTTAAGGAGTGTGTATTGTTCAAACTTTTAGATAGCACTGCTCATTTTTTAAGCTATGTAATTATTGTTCGGTGTTGACTTGCGTCTTTCAGTGGGTTAATTATTTACATCTTTTTGCAGTGGTTTGTGTTTTTGAGCAGGAGTTAAAACTTTGATCAGTATTGTATGGTATACAGCTATAAGTAGCACTTATTTTCTCGCTAAGCAATATTTTATTTTTGTATTTGCAAAGCTTCACTTCTTTTGTGTCTTTGTGTAGGATTTTATTGTCCATTTTTGAGAATTATTTGTTAGTGCATTTAGGCAGTGTCTGTTTCTGAACAGGGATCACGTGTGTCACTGAAAATGTTTGTTTGTATCCTTGAACGGTGTTTTATTGTGTCTTTGAGCAATATTTTATTGAATCGTTAATGTTATGGCCGGTGTGTCATATTCAGTGTACAGCATCATAACCAAGTTTTTCCTGACTATTTCTCTTGCACTTTGGCCTTTCACTGATGTCTTCGTTATATTGTGCTCACCAAGTCTCTGGTACCAAGCTACACACGACTGAAGAGCCTCAATCTGGGTGAAACTGGTCCTGGGCTGCTTGTGTTCCGGTTTATGGAGGACCCGGCCTGGCAGTTCAGACTGGACTGTTCCTATTGGAGCAGGGTGCAGGCTGATTTGCATATGGCTGGGTCCATACTGAGGTGGCATGGTGTAAAAAAATAACGATGGACTGGGATGCGGCCCAAAGTAACCAGTGGCTGAGATTAATTCAAACATTCCACCCATCTCTTTTTGTATACTTTTGTTATATACTTAGGAACGTGTCAAACAATTATTAGAAAAGTGCTTCAGCACTTTCAAAACAACTTGTTACTCTTTACCGAAGAAGGACAACAATCCTGAAACATGTCTTGAGATACACAGCACTGGAACACGTCTTGAGATACACAGCACTGGCTGCACCTAAAATAGTGAAAACTAAAGATTGTTACTTGATTGTGTTACCGGGCACTGCATTTACCATAATGCATCTGAGTGACAGGAGTGCTGGAATGTGAGGCAGTGTGCTCCTTTGTTTGAAAAGGCTCCCTTGAGCTGATGAGCGGACGAGCTCTGGTTGATGCGCCTGCGCTCAGTGAGTGGTACAGAGACCCGAGAAGACTCTGAGCAGCATTTCCAGCACTTCTAAAACAACTTGTTACTCTTTACTGAAGAAGGACAACAATCCTGAAACATGTCTTGAGATACACAGCACTGGAACACGTCTTGAGATACACAGCACTGGCTGCACCTAAAATAGTGAAAACTAAAGATTGTTACTTGATTGTGTTACCGGGCACTGCATTTACCATAATGCATCTGAGTGACAGGAGTGCTGGAATGTGAGGCAGTGTGCTCCTTTGTTTGAAAAGGCTCCCTTGAGCTGATGAGCAGACGAGCTCTGGTTGATGCTCCTGCGCTCAGTGAGTGGTACAGAGACCCGAGAAGACTCTGAGCAGCATTTCCAGCACTTCTAAAACAACTTGTTACTCTCTACTGAAGGAGGACAACAATCCTGAAATACGTGTCTAGAGATGTACAGCACTGGCTGCACCAACAATGATGAAAATTAAAGGCTTTTACTGATGTGTTACCATGCACTGCGTTTACCATAATGCATCTGAGTGAACTGAGTGCCGGGATGTGCGGCAGTGTGTTCCCTCACCCTTTATAATCAGAGATTACCGTGACCAACTAAAATGTACCCTTATCATATGTCTCAGCATGAAGCCTACTCCACTGTCCTCACTGACACACACAACAGATATATGGCAGATATATGGTTGGCCAAGTGCCCTTGATTTTGGAGGAAGCCAAACCTCTGGTATTTACCAGGCAACCTACACAGCTCAACTATAAAACAGATCTTGTTTTACATAGTAGTATTTATATAGTGCAATCCTGGGTGAGGAGCAACAGGTCACTGAAAACGGGGGGAGCCCCAGGATAGATCTTTTACAAGGAGGCAGGTTAAGCGAAGGTTAACGGTAAGATGGAAATAGATTGTGAGAGTGACTCCCTAAAATGTGTTGCCCTGCACTTGACCCTGAAGGGTGGCAGGAGTTAGCACTGGTCAGGTGCCAGTTAGAGGCTTTTCTCAGGAGACTAAAGCATTATACTTAAGGAGATACAGGGGGTCTTCCACACCACCTCCGCTAAGGCACTTCTTTGATAGCCTCTTAAGAAACACAGAGCATCATTACAGGGATATGCTGAAGGCACTGCACTGGTCTCAGGAGGCTTCTATGGTGCAGATGTTGCCAGGTTGCATCAATCTCATCAAGGAATGAGCCAGATAGATGGCGTAGAATTGATTTTTAAATCTACTAAAACTCTCCATGTTCGTACTTCATGTGATGGGCAACGTACCATAATTCCAGAAAGCAAACTGTTTCTAATGGTGGAGAAGAGGGTAAAGTCTGCATGAATCATAATCAGCTCCCAAGATATTGCAGTTTTGAGTCCCTGAGCCCAGAATGCTGGGCTTAGGGAGGCCATTTGCCTTTGTAGCTATCCTGAAATGTGCCACATTTTCATACAGGTGTGTAACCCGGGTGACTGCTCCTCATCCATTTAGACTGCATTGCAAGCACCTTCACTCTTTGAGCAATGGTTCATCGGGGTACCTAGAGGACACCTGAAGCAGGTTCCTCCTTTATGTTTAGTGGGCTCTTGTCATGCTTGACTTCATGTGTGTGGAAACAATAAAGGAATCTACTGTACACCCTTTCTTTCTGTCATTTCTCACTTCCCTCCTTTCCCATTTCCTGAGTTGAGACAGAGGAGTGAATTTAGAGGAGACTAAGTTCTGGTGTTTTGTTTTTGGGACACAATTGACCAGGTTTCTGCTCCTTCCGAGTAATTTTGTTCCTTTATCAGGGTAGAGAACTCAATTGAAATATATCAAGTCGGATCAGTCTACAAGATATTCTCTCCTCTCTTTCCTACAGAGCCGACAGTTCGAGAAAAGGCGATATTCTGATTGGTGGCTCTTAAGAGTTAATGGATGCATTGGTCGCTGCTTTCCATTTCCTTCCAAGATGTTGGAGTGTGTGAAGAGTGACTGCTTGAAGTGTTTGTTAAGGTGCATCTCTTCTCAAAAACTAATATGACTCCGGGAATCAGCCGATTGCTGCTGCCTGAATCCCTACTCTCAGAAAAATGATGCTCCTTCCTCAACTGAACCGCTAAACGATCCATCACTCCCAACCAGTGATCTTGAGAGACTCGTGGGCATTCTTGTGACAGCCAAGATCTGGGGCACTTAGTTCCAAGTTCTAGTCTGCAAACCTTTCAGGACACCATTCTACACATCACTAGATTGAGGGAGGCAGTTTGGATCCTGGTGAACCAAGCATCAAGCTAAAAATAATTGTGACTTCTACCAATTGAGTCAGCCCGGCCCCTGAACATGAACTCACAATCAAGAAAGATGGAGGCTGCAATCTTATCCAGGTGGCCATGAGCAATTTTGAAGACAAGAGAAGGCAAAAGCCAAGAATATAAAAGATTTGGCTCTTAAACCGATTTTAGGTAGTTGTAGTTAAACCAGAACCTCAGCTAGGAGGCCCCCAGTAAAGTTCAGGAACAATATATCCAAATTTCCCTCCACTAGAAGGCTCTTCTGATTAGTTATCCTACAAGGACCCATGTTAAGGGGGTGGGTCTGAACGTTGTTGACAAAGAAACAGCACTATGAATATCGTGTGCGGGAAAAAGCATGTCTTCATCAACCAACTAGTCCCTTGTCAGTAGGTACCAGCTACTTGACTTGGTGCCAATAAGACTATGCATCTTCCTAATTTCTTCTAGCAAATGAGCGATTGGTCATAATCTGGTTCCAATGCGCCAGGATCTGCTCTGCCTCCAGAGGTTGTAGCACTCTGTTCTTCTTCAACCTTGCCAGAGACAAGGACTCCTCCCACTGGAGCCATTCAACGGCATGAAACCAGAGTGCTCAGGATGTTAAGGAACTGCCTGGGCCAGATGGATTCCAGAGATTGGTCCAAGTTCATCTACTATGTTCTTTTGAAAGTGGTACGTCGCCACTTGATTATGCTTTTGAACATGTGTTATCACATCAGCATCTTGTCCCGGATTTTCTTATCATTTGGTCCCAATTTTTGTTATATAAGGGCGGCTTGGCCATTATAACCCAAGCCAGAGGTTTTCTTTGTTTTTTAGATGCTTAAGTTAACTTGTTATTTTACATTTTTTTTAAATTTAGGTTTCTTGTTTCGGTCTATTACTGTTCTTCTGTTTCAATTGGTTCCTTTTTTACTTAAGTGGTCTCATTCACTTTGAATGGAAAGAATTTAATTTGGACTGATGCTAATATTCTCAGTTATGACTTGTGGGAGTTTAAAGAAGCTCTGGTTATTTGTATGCGACTATCCGAGGCTGATTTAGACGTGAGCCAGGTTAGGGATAAACCTAAGAACCTTCTTGCTTTCTCATATTAATTACGTAAAAGAAAGATTATCACATTATATGATCAAAACCTCCTTCTGTTGAACAAAATCATACAAAAATAGCGATTTCTGCTTTAAGAATGAGGAACTCGACTCCTAAAAACTCCTTTATGAAGGTCTGGAGCTTACTGGGTTTTACTGGTCGGCAGAGATTTCAGAAGTTGTTTAGAGAACATATTTCCCAACATACTTGGGGAGCTCCACTGGACACCAGATCGCTCACAACATGCCCCTTGCTAATTGCTTTCTGTGGAGATTTTCCCCAATTCCACATGTTCCAATTTCACCTCATACGTCAACCATATAGGACCTCAACTCTCCCGCTAGAAGGCGGCCTTTCAGCTCCAATTTCCAACTCTCCCATAGGGAAGTAAATCTTAGGCAGCAACCAAGCCATGGCTTTAGACTGTCCTACTTAGAGATCAGAAGGAAAAAGAGACTTTAATTTAAGGTGAAAGATATTCCTCAATCCTAATTAAACACAAAACTTGCTGGCTCTGGAATAAGGTTTAAATACTGGAGCTGGTATGTTTAATAAGGTTACACCCTGTATCCATAGTTGTGCCTAATTCTCTCTGCAGTGTTTTGACTTCATTGCCTTTGCACTTGGCTTGTTAAGTCTGTAGCAAAGGTTAATTATGTTGCACTATTATTGTTCTGCTGATAAGAGCTTCCTTCCACCTTCGCCTCCTGGACTTCGGTCTTTCATAGTATAGTATTTTCTTAACTCAGTGGTACTCTTAATCAGATGGTGTTTTGACTCCTTTACGATCCTGTACTAAACCACACCTGCTATTCCACGGTCTGGTGTTACCTTCATGGCCCACCTCTCCTATTGTCTTGGTCTCCTCTTTGCTGCCCCCTTGTGGGGTCTATCATCATTTCATTTTATTTAAGGGGATCTGCTTATGTCACCTTTCCAATGTCCCACACCATTTGACCATGGCCTTGGGCGACCTCTCTTTCCAGGGTCACTGTAGGAAAGTCCCCTTTGACATGGTTGGTTACCCCAACTTTTTGCCTGGTACATTGTGATTTTGACTGAAAGTGCGCTGGGTTCCTGCTAACCAGGTCCCCAGTGCCAGAGCTCTTTCCCAAAACTGTACAATTGTTTCCCCAATGCATATAGGACATGTAGCACCCTCTGTAAGTCCTTAGTAAATGGTACCCTGGTACCCAGGGCCTGGGGTACTAAAGAGGGTCCCTAAGGGCTGCAGCGCAAAATATGCCACCCTCCGGGACCCCTCACCTAGCACATGCAAGACTGCCATTGCAGGTTGCTTGTCTTGGTGCAGACAAAAGTGAAATCATGACATGTAACACATCCCTATGTTCCATGCCACTTACAAATATTACATGCAGTGTAAATCACCCCTACAGCAGGCCTGACAGTCCTAAGGCAGGGTGCTTAATATTACATGTGAGGGCATGCCTGCAGGAGCAGATTTGCCCCTGTGCTGGTTAGTCCCATTACTGCCAGTACAAACAACCAGGGAAGCCTTTATAAAACATGTGCTGGACACTGGTAAAAAGGAGTTCCCCTGCTACATGATGGCTTCACTGAAAAGAAGGATGTTAGGTATCAAACATCTCATATTGGTAAACCCACACTGATGCCAGTGATGGAGTTAGCAATACATGCACCCAGAGGGCACCTTAGAGGTGCCCCCTAAAAACCTGCCAGTCTCTGGTGTGCTTGCTGACTTGATTCTGCCAGCCCGCCACCTGAGACACTGTTCTGACCTCCTAGGGTGAGAGCCTCTTGCTCTAAGGAGACTCAGATCAAAAGCCTGTCCTAGAAGAGGGTGTAACACCCCCTCCCACAGGATGACCTGCTGATTAGCCTCCATGGGCTGGCGAGCTACAAAGAAGCTGCCCCCTTTGGAATGCAAATCTGGCTCCCCTCACAGGTCAGAAAGCCACCCCCCCTTGTCCAGAGGCCCCTTTGCACCTGAACAGGTGGGAAAATTAGCTAGTAAGGTAGGTGTGCACCTCCAGGCTAGTACCACCACTAAGGTAGGCTACTGTGAGATGGACACGATTTTTCAAAGGTAGCCATCTTTGTGATGGCATACCTAGGAATACTGAGACAGGGTTATGCCCACCTCCTATAGGAAGTGGTCATATAGAGGGCTTAGTGACCCCAAGGGTCAGAAGCCCATTAGCTACTACCCTACACTCCCCTAATTGCAGTATTTAGGGGAGCCCCTGGCACTAGAGAAGCAGATCCTGATGACCTACGAAGGAGGACACAAAGCCATGAAAGCAGAGAAGACTAAAGAGAGCACCTGACTTGGCCCTGGCCCCGCTGACCTGTCTACCGTTCTCCGTCTACTCTACGCCAAAAAAGTCTCGTCTTGCAGCTGCGTGCCTCCAAAACCCTGGGAGGACTGCCTGCCTTCAATAAACACCAAGACCTCCCGTGAACAGCCGATCTGTTCAGAAGACACTCCAAAGAAGAGGCCTCAGGAACTTCCAAAACCAGACCAAAAACCACTGCACCCATTGCCTCTGGCCCGAGCTGAAGTGGGCCAACAGTGCCACCAAGGTTCCCCAGGCCTCCAGCGCCCGAGCCCATTGTGATTTCACCCCTCCCGGACTCCACGATGTCGACTGCAGCCTCTGTACACAGCCCCCCTCTACCGCGATTGCTTCCGGTAAGAAAACCCAATGTCTAAAGACTCCTCTGCACCTGTCGCCACTGTGCCGTGCAGAAGAAGTCCAAAGTTGTCCCTCCATCCCCGAGCATTGCAAGGCCTGAGCTCAATTACTGGTTCGGCTTCGTAGTCAGAGCCTGCAGCCACTTTCCACAGTGATCGATCTCCATTGCAACCTATTGGGAACCCGATGCTGTTTTGCACCTTGCAACTGGCAGCCCTCGTGCTGCTGGTGGTGTGCTGCTGGTGCTGCCTTGGACCTCGCCCACCACTCACCTTAACCCTCAGAGATTGCTCTTGTAAGTCAAAGTACTGTACCTGTTTGCAGAACTTGTTCTTCCTTCCATAGGTTAACATTGCTGAACTCAGAAATTGCACTCTGTCCACTTTTTAAAATGGAAAGACTGTATATTTGAAAACATACTTACCTGAACGATTTTTCTCTGATGCCTAAACATATATAAAGATGCTTGCTATTTTTATAAATTGGTGTGGACCTCCTTGAGTTGTGTTGTCATTTATGAATCAGTGTGTATTTTGCAAATGTCCTGCACTCCTCCGTGTTAAGCCTAAGGCTGCTCGACCACACTACCACCTAACAGAGCACTTTGGAATTGCATAGCAAGCCCCTGTCAACTAGTAAGGGAACCCATGGACTCTTTACACGGTATATCAGATCATTGATATAACACAAAGAGCCAGCTTCCGACAGTCATCGACTGAATATTCACTTGAGGAAACTAATACGGTCCAGTTGTGACCATGAAAAAAAGTCTGGGAAAATTTGAGCTCTTCAGTAGTTTCTCCTTTATATCGGTTAGTTGGGTGGTGGTCTTGCTTTAGAGCTAGAGATACAAGAATGATAATTAAAGTGAACTTCCGCAGAGGAAGCTATTCTTTTAATTTATGAGGTAGGCACCGTATGCGTGCACGTTTCTCCTGAGAAGCGGTCAGATGTGGGATCTAAGTTAAAGGGGGATAGCGATACGTTTGGGATTACACATTTTAGATAAGTGGTAAAGTGAGGCTTAAAATGCTAGTCTCCTGGTGCCATATTCTAAAAATAGCTGCAAAGATGCTCGGGATATATTTACATGAAATAAGACTAAATGTGTATCATTTACAGAATGAACGGTTATTCTTAAAAACTGGTATGGCTCTGACCCTCTCAATCCAACATGGACGTCCTTCAGACGTCTCCTTTCAATTATCCCTTCTTTTCCAAACAATTCCTTTCATGAGACTGGCCCTTATGCATGACTTTCAGCATTTGAATCTGGAACAACATCCCTGGATCCATCAGGACCACCCTAAACCTGTGCAGCGCATCGAAGAACACTGCATCATGATGCAGTACAAGTCGAGAAATCACTAGTTGACTATCCAAACCTTTGACCCTGTGCAGCGCTTTACTCTCATTTGGCTAGGATTGTGCTGTACAAATGAACACACATTCTCCCAAGTGCACAAATTGTGCAGGGTTGTCACTAATCAAACAGAAATCAGACATGGCTTCATGGACACGCTGGTCATATAGGTGCACTATATAAAATAACAAAATAGCAAACTATACAATTCACTGGCAAGATGCTGAAATGCAATTGATACAGCTATCTTTCATAGATAGAAGTGAGGTGTGAGAAGCCTGGACAGAAACTATACTGTGGTGACTTTAAAAAACTTGGGATACCCTTGTGTGTTTGGGTGGAAGGACAACAAGGAGGTGTCAAGAGGAAACGATTCCCTCCCGCAACTGAAAGATACAGAACTGAACAAGCTCTAGAAGTGAATGAACATTTTAATTTATGAATATAGTAAAGTTGCAATAAGAGGGGGAACATCACTAATAAATTCTTATAGGAGGGGTGTGGCGCAGCGGCCAGAGTGGCTGACTCTGGAGCGCGGGGCTCACGGTTCGACCCCGGAAGCAGCTCAGCTGAGCATCATGTGATTCTGGGCAATAGCTCACTTAATCTCTCCAACGGCCCCCAGCGCCAGGATACCCTTTGGGGTGATAAGTTTGCGCTTTACAAATCTGGGATTAATAAATGACATCACAGATCTTGGGTGGAGGAAACAATATAAGGTGTTCAAATTCTTCTCCGCAGTTGGTTATTTTTTATGATATTCCTACAATTCTGATACATCTCGTACCAAGATAAAACAAATTTATTATCAGCATTTAGGAGAATAGAACTCTATTTGCATTTTGATCTATATATAGCACAATTACCTACAAGAAGCAAGCACATTGAGTGGTGTTACACAGGGTGAATCACAGCGCAGCAGATTAAATGACTAGTAGCGGAGATTCGACCAGCCAATCACAGGCTGGGAAGGGAAGCAACAACCAAGAAGGAAAAGCAGAAGCAAGAGAGAGATGGCGTTGAGTCAATCACTAGAAAGAGGATGCTTGTGACCGCAGGGTTACGAATAGTGCAATCGGCGGTGAATGGGGAGGCAGTACTATTTTAAGACCGCTAAAGGCAGCTGTCTTACTGCAACACCACAAGAGGCCACAAGAGGGAGCCACATTGCAAGAAATGGCCTCAAAGATGGCCCTATGACTAAGGAGAGTCTATCTCACATATACGTACAAGGATGGTAACCACGAAAAAGAGAAGGGTGCCACAAAAAAAGAAGAAAGGGTGAAACCTGGAAGCACTACTGTGTTAAGACGAGAACCCTCACTCACCCTAGGGTGACATGTTTCATCACAGGGTCCCCTCTACACACTGGGACCGCAAGGTACCCAGTGTGGGTTACAACTCCCCCGTAGGAGAGGGAGGTTTTTTTTTGTCATCCAAGCTAAGGGTTCCCTCTATCTTATAGGGGAGAGAGGGGCAGAGTGCAAAACTAAATGTGTGAGTTTAAAACTATCTCTTGGTGGGTGAAAACAACCTTTATTCTGGTACCCCCAATGGATAGACTTAAAACCAAGCTAAGTGAGATAGGGATATGGATATTACCCTATGTTATAATCTGGTCAACATGTTTCTGCCTAAATAGACCTAAAGGTTCTCGGCATTCCTCAGGACCAAAACTGTGTGTCACTCTGCTTAAAGGGTGATTGAAAAGTAATAAAAACCATACTTTCACTGGTATGGAGTAGAATTGTGGTACCGGCATCTAGTAAGGTCCACATGATGCTGTAAAGATATATATAAAAAAAAAGGAAAACAAACCAAAACAGTGTACAATCGCAGTACTGCTTTTTCTTCACCACACCAGTGTCCATCACCAACACTGCAAACAAAATGTGACGCAGTTGTGTGTCAGTAGCCAACTACATCAAACCGTACCATTTATAAGATATGCATCACCTTCATCAGTCCCTTCATGGCAAGTTTTGAACTATAGAGGTGTACAAAGGTGATAGCAAAGGTCATATAGATGTAGCTTGGCAGTTCCTTATCTATTTCTAATACACCAATTGGTTCACTCATACAGAATCTCTACTCCTATTATAGAACAGGGGCCACATCTCATACATATATATGAATATATGTTCATCTGTCGAACTCCCTAAATTAATTGTCATGGGCTGGCAAGGTGCAAGTTGTTCCTGTGCATAAAGATGAATGAACGAAAAAAAAAAAAACGGCCAAATGGTAACTCTTTTAAACATATCTCTAAGAATATATCGTGGTGTCGGCTAGATGGTCCAAACCACAACATCCCTGTAATAGTGTTTAAAAAAAAAGGTCAAATCAGCATAAATATGGCTTCTGCAAATATACTGAAAAACGAGGTGTAATTTTGCCTTAGGACTCCCAAAATCCTGCTCAGCTGAGATGAACATTCCGCAGAGTGTGAAACATTCTGCACTGAGAACGGCAAGAGTGGTGCCCTGCCTGGAGACGACTGGGCATCCTAGTTAATGAAGACATAAGTTTGCCCTAAACGTTTTTTTTTTTTTTAATGCCTTATGCCACATACACTGACCTTTACTTTTACAGGACTATTGCTAGCCGGTACCCTACTGCAATTGACTGCACTTGCTTTTGTATTTAATGTATCATGAGCCAAGGAGTGTGTGTGTGTGGGGGGGGAGGGGATGAGAAGTACACATTCTTCACTTAGGGGATGATCATGTTCAAATCAGACTATAAAAATTAGGATGGAATTGTGATGACACGAGACGCGTCCTTCATTTCCCATCACACGTATTTTGAATGTTGCGTATAGTTAGACTTCGAGGCACAGGGAGTGATAGTTAACTGCCCAGAACTGCATGATTTTTATTCAAACACATGAAACACGGAAGCCAGGATCAGAACCCAGGTCTCCAGGATGGAACTTGCCCTACTCAGCTCCTCCTATGCAGACCAAAGTACTGCATTATCCGTTCCCATAAACGGTGTCCTAATAGTGCACATGTATATATTAACTATATTCAAACGCCTGAAGCATTGGCACGCCTTGAGCGGCCAGGTGGTAGGCCTTGAGCAGCCTGGGTGATACGCTGTGAGCGGGCCAGGTCTCTAGGAGCCCAGGAGATACGCCTTGGGGACCCAAGCGGTATGCCTTGAGCAGCCTGGGTGATACGCTGTGAGCGGGCCAGGCTTCTAGGAGCCCAGGTGATACGCCTTGGGGACCCAAGCGGTATGCCTTGAGCAGCCTGGGTGATACGCTGTGAGCGGGCCAGGCTTCTAGGAGCCCAGGTGATATGCCTTGAGCAGCCCATGTGCAAGCAGCCTGGTTGTTATGCCTTGGAAGTTGCATTTTATTATTTTAAGCACCAAAGACCAAACAAAATAAAGAAAATACCAAGTGATTGATTGTTGCATCTATGACCGGATCAGTTTCGGGTGGTAAAATAACAAAAATATTTTACAGAATAAACCTTTGGATTCAGGACTGTAGATGTAGACATACCAGGTGCACTTTCCAATGCGACCACCAGATTTTTAGGTAGGGGCCTTGGGGCCAGCGAGCACCCCAGCAGGCTCCTTCAACCAATAGTTGGCCATTAAAATAGTTGAGCCTCTAGGTGATTTTTTAACCACCATGATCTCCAAGTTGGTGCCAATTAAGTGTGTGGTAGTTGTCACCATTCAGTTTTTACTATAAACCTAGCAACCTCTTTAGAGTATTGCTATGGAATGATTTAATATATCTGACTGATCCCTTGTCAAAGTACTTTTTAAATAACCGACTACCCGTTAATGCCACACATCCTTCAACAAATAAACCCAACACACCTTCACGCTTCCAGACCACATTGTACGGTTATATGTAAAAGTCATCTCTTCCATTCTACAAAGACAGTGGTTGAACAAGGACCCCCTCTTCATGCTCGAAACCTGGTTTATAATGGAGAAAAATCCCTTATCTTCGCCTACCATTCGCTCAAGAAATAGCATCTAGAGAAATATATACCATTATTATTAAACTCGTTAAGATCACCATCCCACAAAATCAGATTCTGAAACACTTGCCCTAAACATCCTCCAGCTGTTCTGGTTGTTTCAGGACTACCGACTGTCCTTCCCAAAGCAGACATGGCATGATTTGATAGCCTACATCTGTCGCAGATTTTCTTTATTGCACCAAATTCAATCTTCAAGACACACGTCTCGGTTTCTTATCCTGTCCTCATTTACACCTCTTTCCCATTACAGGACTTTCCTTGATCCTCTACAATGATCTTATAGTCCTTTAAATTGAAGAATCTCAAACAGGATTATCAAAAAAAGAAGTTACCCATCCATGTTTGAAAATATGATCATTACTACCACATACCAGTGCAACCGACATAAAACCTCCTAGTGGAGCTACAGCAAGATTCACCACCACAGATGGTTCAACACCAATCAAACAGCCCAAAAACAAACTAGCCACTTCTGTCCCTCTCTCAATAGTGATGATGCAGATCTAAACCCTTGCACAACAATGCTCTTTCAGTCCTTCAAAACCTACAGTAACACCATATTCCACATGGACCTAAAAGATCAATGAGCCATACAAAAAACACCATAAACTCTTTCAGAATGTTCAAGACTCCCTCAACCACCATGCATTAATCCAATCACCTACCCCTTTGAGATGTAATTAGCACCAGCATAAAATAACTTTGTGGAGAAACATTGACATCCAAGCTTAGCTCCCTGCCCAGCTTAAACACTGCTCTTCCACAGACAAGGCTTTCACCCAGAAGAGAGAAAGAAACACAGACACAAAAAGAAATACTGACAGATCTAGTCATCTAGAGGCAGAAAGGGACACACACACAGAAAAAGAGAGACAAAGAGGGATACAGAAAGTCACACAACACACAGACACAGCGTGTCTGTGTGTCTGTGTGTGTGTGTTGTGTGTGTTGTGTGTGTGTGTGTAGGAAGCACCAGTTGACCAACCATATCATTTTAGAACATAACAAAGGGTATTTATTCAATAAATCAATTTTGGGTCCTGCTCAATAGTCGAGACCATCGCTTGCAGGTTGAGTAAATAATCCAATTCAACACACCTGCCGGTTTTGCAACATTTTCCAGATATTGCGGCCTGATCTCTACAGAACTGCTTGGTTATCAACATAAAACTGGACTACAGTGAAACCAAACACAAATTTGACCACCTGCAGGACTTCATTAGCCCCCTATCTCCGGCTTCTACAGCGGTCTGCAGTCAGTTTTCATCCAAACCAAGGCCACCTTCAAAACCATATAATATTCCTGACAGCTGCACCCCACCTACTTTTCCAGCTGGCTCACCACAAACAAACCTAGGAGGCGCTTTGCTTGCTCACCAACTTTGTGCTCAAGCGACCCAATGCCAAGATTATTAGAGAGATTAGGCAGGATTTGGCCAACCACTCAAAGTCTTTCAACTCCAGAACCCTCACTTAGCACACCCAAACACTCAACCTCTAGATAAAGGCCTAAAGGCCATACGGTTTGTCTAGCCGGTGCAAACAACCACAACTGCAACCTAACTAATACTCAACGTGTGTTTGAGGCCAAGAGTCAATGCCACATACATAGTACGTGATATAAGCATTTCTTTACACCACGCACTTGATAGGGTGGCAGTCTGCATAAACACCGGACTGCTTCTTGTTACCTGACCTATAGCGAGTCTTTGTGAGGCGGGGCCACAACAAAGGGTTGCCTTATGGTATGGTGGGGTGCAGATGACAGAGCGAAAATTCACAAGAGTATTCTACCCCCACTACGTACCCAGATTCCCAGACTTTTAGGTCAACAGACACTGCAAACAGAAAGTACTCTCGGAACTCAAGAGTCAGATAAAGATTCTCATATTATTCAGCGAGCCTGGCTCTAAACAAAGAATACCACATGGGTCTATGTTGAGGGGCCCCAGTTGTAGGATCCACATAGATGTAGGGTCAGGACTACATGGACAGAGTCTGCAGACCTCCCCGGTTCCTCGGGTTTCTGTATCCACGGCACACAAGCAGTATTTGTCCCAAGGGTGGAAGGGGTGACACCTGTAGTCCAAGCAGGAACCCAGACTTATCCAAATCTGACCAACTCTCAACCTGGTGGATGCTAGGGTACTAGTCAACAGGAAGTTTGTTGATCATCATGACCTGTTCATTTTATCTTTGACACGAGCATCTTCTATCACTGCCCTCCATCATGGCCACCAAGCCCAGGTGCCCCACTTAGCACAAGTCTTGCAAACTGCTGATCCCCTGCCGCACACTTGGCTCAAAGCATTTTGGGCTACCTACCAGTCCTCCTACTCCTCGCTTCACCCACCACGGAGATTCAAGAGGACCTGTGAAGAGTGGTCATCCTACCATACCTACAGTCATCACTTCAGAGGGTCAGAACTGTGTTTGGAAGGAGTGCAGTCTTTCAAGGTCAGAGGAAGCGACTTGAATGGATCCAGAGTGCAGATACTGATGAGCTAAACACAGACATCTCTCCCCATAGTTTTATTTTAGGATTTTAGTTTTAGCACCATGTGCATCTGCTCTCTCTTCAAAACAGTTAAGTGTTATACTTTCAGCACTCGATGGGTGGATTTCGGATGAGCACCCAACGCTGCATGCAGGAGACCAGGTGTATTTGATAGATCTCCCCTCTTCCAAAGGGACTGGGGAGTCCAGGTCACCCCAGCTCTACAGAGCAAGATGTTCACCCTTCATCATCACCTCTCGCAAGAGTACATCCCCTCAAGGATGTCCCAGGTGCAAAGATCAGGTTTGCTCCATCTTCAGTTGACTTTAGCCATTCCAGCCCCACGAATTCATCAAAAAGAATATTTGCCTGTATACAAAAATTACTTGGGCAAACTCAGCTGGATTCATGGTTTCTGTCCAGAGACAACTGATTAATAGAGGCAGAAAGGTCTCACAGTACTAATAATAATGTTGTCGCCATGGGATAAAAAGAAACTCTTTATACAACAAAACTTTAAAAGCAAGCTTTGAACTTGTGTTCAAGACCGAGCAGAACAAAGGAGCCATTGATCGCATGGGATTCTGGGCAAATCACTCTTCTGACATGTGCCTCTGATTATTAATATGTATAGTTTAAAAATGCAAAAAGCAGCTGTGCGGTGTGCTGGCCAGTACTGCCCCGTCATATCCTGACTTCTGAAATCAGGTCTTAACCGAACCTCACACAGACACCACCACCGGTTTGAGACGCTGCAGCTGCAATAAAAATGTTCTCTTTAAAGGGTCAGCAGCTCCTTGGAGCTCGGTCAGTTCAAAGTAACGAAATCTCCTCTGCAGGAAGAAAGACAGTGAGATAAAGTAACGGGTGTGGTGGAGGGGGGGACAGAATGTTTGCAGTAAATTTGGTGTAAATTGTTCAATCATTTCAGGTAATCTTAAAGGATTTAGAAATAAGTACACAAGTACATTAAAATATTTCAACATGGAGGAGGATACAAGTGCGGTATCAAAGTGAACACAGTAGTCGACCCCAAAATAGGAAGAAGTGTTAACATTTTCAACAAGGTGCAAATCTGGGCGCCTTGCGTTGGAATAATTTAATTTGGATGACACTGGGATATCTTCAGAGATGGGGAAGACATGTTCTGAGGAAGCGATACACGATCACTGAAAAGAAAGATTCAGTAATCTTTGCACCTTCATCCAGTGCTTAATTTGAGCCGGTGGTTTCCGGTGCTCAACACCAGCACATCATTTTCAACACCACCACTTATGACAGTCTGCCACATGGTAGTGCCATTTGTCTAAATTAGAGATGAATGCAACAGTTGTTTATTAATTCAATATACATTGAAAATGACGAATACCTGCTGCCCAAGCCATTTTTACATGTTTAGGGTCCTGGAATAGTCTGAATTGTCACACTTGTAGGGTGTGATGGTTAGTAGTTGTGTTGGTTCTGTCTTTGGTGGCGCTGGAATGGGCAATGGATGGTGCACACTGCGGTGGCCTCCTGACGAGGGCCCTGGAACTTATGTTTTTTTTTTTTTTACAAATTAAGCACTGTACAGTGTATCTTACCTGAATATGTGTTTAAAGTTATTAGCAATGCAAACAGATGCTCCGAAGCACAGAATACAGGTGGGAGGTAAAATTTTTAGCAGTGGTGAGACTATACCAGTGAAGCTGTGGTGTTTGAAGGGTGGACGGTGAAACAAATAAATGATATTGAAAGTAGGATCTTCCAAGTTTGGGATATTTATTTATTCTTGCATTGCCAACTCCATTTATCCATATTTCTTTTCTTCTCATCTTCTTGATATTTATCAAAATTTCATGTTAACACAAGTGAAAAAATGAAGTTGCCTTTAGTACATTTGCACCTTTATTTAGCTAGTAAATGCGCACTCTTTGATTCCTTCTGGCTTTTAATGCGCTACGTAATCACAAAATTCGTGTGAGAACATTAACATAGCAGTGCTAGCATATGTGCATCACTGCAGCAATTTAAGATTTATCAGGAAATCTCATCCTTTTTTTGCCTTATATTGTCAATATGCACAATTGCTTTCTGTCCTCTGTGTACAAAGTGATAAAATGTGCAAAAATATCCCAGCACCCAGAAGACAAAAATTATATGAATGGCCCCTGGTCGCCAAGATGACATCAGCGACCTAGGGTGGGAGTTTAAAAGCAGTCAACTGTTGCGGTCAATCGTCATGCCTAGATGCATCGATAGTTCACTCCTCGGTGCAGGACCCTGCCCTGCTGCTGCGACAGAAGATCCTCACGGAGTGGCAGCCTGATTGTAGGACAGATGTTTATGCCCAGAAGTTCCAAAGGATACACTATCCTGGCTCAGTTCCGAGTCACTAGGATGACTTGTGCCTGATCATTCTTGATCTTTTTCAGGACTCAGGAAGGGAAGGCAGTGGCGGAAAGGCATACAGGGTACCATACTCTACTCTGGGAAAATTGCATCTCCAGGAGAGAGCTTTCTTGGGATCTCCAGCACGCAAAAGTGTTAACATTGTGTGTTCTTGCCGGTGGTGAAGAGATCGAGCCAGGGCTCTCCTCAGTGATGAAAGACGCCCTCTGCCACCTCTGGGTGAAGCTGCCAATCATGATCAGCTAGGTGTTGCAAGCGGAGTTCGTCCTTCTTGGCATTCAAAAACTGGTAGATGCACTCTCAAACTTCTCAAACTGGTAGATGCACTGACAACTCAGCCAGCTCCATAGGCACGGGGCCCAGGGCCCCACTCCACCTGGCTTGTTTCAGTACCACATGGTGGTGGTGTTCTCCAAGAGGTCCTGAACCAGTCTCTCTTTGATGGATGCTATGAAGAACTTCAATGCCAAGTAACTGGCCCACAACTCCAAAAGATTGAAGTGAGGTGGTCTCCACCGCAGACTGGAGTTCACTGATCTCTACCTGTCTCATGGGGCTTCAACAAACCAGCAGTGATGCATCCATTACCACCATCAAGTCTGGAAAAGGTAGGAAGAGGGGTCTGCCGCCGGATGAATTGCTGTCAACCTGCCACAACTGGAGAACTTTTGCAGTCTCCTTCAAAACATGGATGGAATCTGACAGGTTCCCTTGGTGCCAAGCCCACTGAGACTCCAGATACTACTGCAGAGCCCTCATGTGCGATTTGGCATGGTCAGGATGCAGGAGACCAAGAGGACAAGAAGTTTCTGAGCCACTCCCACTTCACATCACAGCCCGAATGTCCTGGGGTCACAGAACCAGGGCGAAGGTTCGAAACTGCACCTTATCCAGAACGGCTCCAATGAATGGGAGTCACAGTAAATGAGTCAGGTGTGACTTCGGCACATTGATCGAGAACCCCAAAGATATCAAGAAGTCCATTGCCATCTAAAGGTGGTCCCTGACTCATTGTGGTGAGCCCGCAGTAAGCTCTAAGTTACCGAGGTAGGGGAAGACTGGTGTACCCAACCCCCGAAGGTGTGCTGCAATCAATGACAACACTTTCCTGATCACCTTGGGGCAATGATGGGGCCAAGGGAAAACACAAAAAACTGAAAACGCTCTTGGCCGACCTTGAACCACAGGTAGCGCCTCTTGGGCTGCAGGCTGGGAATGTGGAAATAGGTGTTCTGTAGGTCCGCATTACTATCCAGTCTCCTGGATCCAGGGCAGAGAAAACCTGGGCCAACATGAGCGTCTTGAATTTGTCCTTTTTCAGGAAGAAATTGAGAGGGTGAAGATCTTAAATAGGACCCTGTCCCTTGGCGCTGGGAAATAGCAGGATTAACAGCCAGTCACAATTTCCTATACCAGAATCCCTTCTATGGCTTCTTTGTTCAAATGAGCCAGGACTTCCATTCACAGAAAGTGCAAATGGCCTGCTGAAAACCGCTCTGAGGAGGGTGGGATATGCAGTAGGTATGACAGGAATGGTACGGCATATCCTGGTTGAATGTTCTGGAGCGCCTGTTTGTTGGATGTGAAGCTCTGCCACCCTTGGAGGTGCTATCTTACCCGGACTTCTACAGGGTGGGCATGTGCTCCTGAGGACAAACTAAAGCAGCTTGGAAGTGTAAGCACAACAACAAGGGACTGAACAAGATGCTGCCATGCTGGCCTGGATAGTGTTGGCTAAATCACTGAACCCAGCCTTCTAAAGGACTGGATAGTCTGTTGCTGGGGCTTTGGCATTGTCTGTGAGCCACACCCCTTCAGCAGCCTCAAAAGGGGCAAAATTGCTGGGGTTACTGCTGCATGGGCACAGAAAGGCCTAGAGAGCGCACTGTGGCCCTGCGTTCTTTCAAGTGCTCCAGTGACGAATCTGCCTCATCTCCGAAGAGAAGGGTGCCATTGAATGGCACAGCCACCAACAACCTGTGAAGCTTGCAGATATTATCCAGTTATAGCTCTGAAGCACCATGATGGTACCGACTGCTCTGCCTAAGCAGTCAATAGTGTCTAGTCCAGAATGGATCACATAATTGGCTGGTTCCTGGTCCTCCTGACCGATCTGCTCTAAATTGGCACAAAACTCTTTCCATATGCCATAATGAGTGTGAATATCTCACAAGGAGGCAACTAGCATTGACAGAGTAAAGGGCTAGGCTGGCAGAAGAAAATAATTGTTTTCCAGATGTTTCCATTCATTTGGATTCTCTGTCGGGAGAAATTGTAGGAAATTAGATAGGATTGAGCCTGCTTGTGGGGGCCTGGACAACCAAGCTTTCAGGTGTCAGATGCTGGGTCAGGAAGACAAGGTCTCCAAGGGGCTGGTCTGTAGCATCTGCCATGTACCAGGAGGAAAGAACAAGGTTTGGCACAGGTACTCATCAATGTGTCAGGGAGTCCATCATTAAAAGGGAGAAGTGGCTCTGTAGATGCCTGTCCAAGCTGCATAAATTCTTCCAGCACATTGGTTTTGATTGACCTCAATGGAAGGGAGCTGTAGGCCCAAATATTTGACCACACGCCGGATGGCCACAGCAAAAGAACCTGATTCCTCCGTTTAGGGGTGGTGGACTCAGCCCAGCATCAGTAGAGTTGTCAGAACACTGGTCTTCTGCAAATCTATGTTCACATTCACATCATCATAGCATTGGGCATCATCCCTATCATCATCTCCACTGTCCTCTCTGGGATTATGTTGACTGAGGTCGAGGTAGAGTTGGGGTAGTTTTGGATTTGGACAAGCTAATAGGATCCTCCTCTGGTGTCTGGGCTGGTGTTGACGTGACGGGCACAGGCATGGTGCCAGGATTGAAATTGGGTTGGGTGTCAGCCCCAGAGTTGGGTCAGACCCCCACAGCGGGATCAAGAGGCACAGATGGCGTTGAGGGCAGAACCGACGACGGTAACCAGACGGAGGCCTACTCAGATCCGCAAGTCCTGTAGATGCACCAGAAGGAGCTGGAACGGTGCCAAATATGCGCTGCATGGCTTCCCGGAAAGCTTTGTTCTGCTGCGACATTGTTGATGGCCCTGGAAAAACTTGGTGAATCAGAATCAATTGGGGGATCAGTTCCTCGGCAGCAGACTGGCACCGAGAGGCATCCTGATGTCCACAAAACTTCAAGAGTGGCTGGATGGGGAGGGATGCCCATTTTGACTTTTGACTTTTATTCTTCTTGGACGTACCTGAAGACTTCAAATGAGAAGAGGATCCGTCACGAGAACAGCCTCAAGAGTGAGGGCGCGCGACTTCGACCGGTGCTGAACTTACGAACCTTCCGCCGGTGTTAAGTGACAAAGTTTGACTTCGTTGTCCCAGATGGCCTCGGTGTTCATCTGGGTGCAGTCCTCACAAGCCTTGGAGTCATGCGACAGCCCTAGACACCAGAGTCACACTTTGTTTGGATACATCACACACACCTTATTTTGATAGTCCCTTCAAGGCTTAAACCCTGTGGTCTTAGATGGTGACATGTCCCTTGCACACTGAACAAGAATTAGGTATTAAAAGAACACGTCAGAGTCAAGAAAAAAAGATTGTGAGCGATCTCTGGATCCATGCCCGAAGGCGCAGAAGGAAAGTAACTGTCGTCAGCGAGCAGGGGCAGCGCTTATATGTGGTCCGATGCCACTCTCGGGTTGGGATGAAGCTGACATGAACCCCAACAATGCAACCTGCTGGCACGTGGGAGCAATGCAGAGAAACGTCTTCACATCAAGTCTAGTGCCTGGCAATATGGACAAGGTGAGGAATCTACAGTTAGAAGTATCCATCAGAACAAGGGTATATAAAGACATGTAATAATATTAATATTTACACAGAGATAAACACAACTGCATAAAAGGAGTCATTTGGCGACTGTGCCTAGGAATGTGTTAGTTGAATGTTGTGGCCAAATGGCTAGAGCGGTGGGCCTCAAAGCTGGGGAACCGGGTTCAAATCTCGGCAGGGACGCACAACATCCTGTGATTCTGGGCAAATCACATAATCTCCCCGTGCTTAACAAAAATGAATGTGTCCGTCTGCAACTTAACTGGTGCTCATGTAAAGCGCTCTGATACCTTCGGGTCGAGTTCGCGCTATATAAAACAAAAAACAAAAAAAGTTGCCTTTCGCTGGATTCAACTGGCATGTTCAAAAGTTGGTCTGAACTTCGGTGGGGTGGGAGGCAAGGAGCTCGGCGTGGACAGGGAAGGGGGACCCTGAAATGGAGCCCCAGAAGTCGGAAGGAAGAGCATCTCAGGGTGTACCAAAAAAAACACTGTACTGTGAGCATATTTTAAATTATTTTTTACGAACATGTTCCGAAATTCCAAATAACAATATTTTAACTCTTTACTTGAATCTGGCCTGTTGAGTGTCGAACTTATGGCTTGGGGCTCACACACAGAACTGCACACCCCTAGGGCCAATTAATTTCTGGGGAGTCCCACAATCTTACACAGACTCTGGTTACACCTACCAACAGCCTGGCCTCTTCCATGTTCGAGGATGAGTTATGTAAGTTTGGCGTCTGTTAGGCTCTGATGTCTCCCTTACACAGACATCAATGGCCCGATACTTAAGAAAAGGAAAACCTGTAAATTGTTTTTGGTCGTAGGTTCGAACGTTGTTGGAATTCTCAGATGTTTACTCACAGAAAGCTGTGTCAGTTTACAGGAATAGTCCATGAAAACTCAGTAATTCCCATTTAAACCCATGCAAATATATTGCCACTTGCGTAAATATACAAAATGTACAGATGGGGACGTAAAAGTGTTACACTCGCGTGCAATTACACTTTTTTTTTTTGGTTCACCAGGTGAAAAATATTTTCCCACTGGAGAAACCCCGCCCTGACAGGCCAAGTAAACCCATCTGTGTTTTAAACTCTGACCGACCACGAGGTCAAACATAGTCCCGTCCAGTGGATGCATTAGTCCAGCGAGCCATTAGGCAAGCTGTCTGTGCGTGCAGGTTTACCTACGTATAGCGCTGAGAAGCAGGCATCGTGCTCAGTTTTGAGCTTCCACGTAACAGTTAAGTGCATTCTGGAACATGTAGTCTGATGCAGTAAATTTGAATTGAATGGAGAAATACATCCAATAATGATTTGTAAAATCTAAATGCATTAATTACAAAAGTGGTATCCCATTGGCATGCCGCCACCTGGTCACCCCCCTCCATACGTCTCCATTAGGTTGGGTCTGGTTCAACCCGTGCACCTGAAAGTGGTATGGTCCAGCAGGCTTCTCTGGCGCCTCGGCTGGCCAGCGGCCGTGCGGGCCCCCCGGGATTGCCTCACGGGCTAAGCGGGCTGCAGCGGCCCGCACATGGTGCGGCAGTCGGGGATTAGTGGTGGTAGGGGGTAAATATCCGAAGCACACACCCTCCCTGCCCCCTTCTATTCCGCTGGCTGCCAGAGGCCTTCAGAACTGGTAATCTAGGAGCCTGGGAGTGCAGTGAGCCTTTAATACACTTAGTACAGACAGCTGTATT
Source organism: Calotriton arnoldi (assembly GCA_963921515.1). Lineage (NCBI taxonomy): Eukaryota > Metazoa > Chordata > Amphibia > Caudata > Salamandridae > Calotriton > Calotriton arnoldi. The sequence goes on along the minus strand of CAWUFW010003485.1, from coordinate 856,396 downwards.
CTGTCTCCCAGCATCCTGCACTCCAGGAATCAGTCATTATTGGATAAGTGAAGTATTGGAATGCCAGGACGGGATAGTCGAGGGGTGGCAGGTATGCCGACCCCCCCTCCTCCGCCCCATCCCTGGAGTAAGAGCTAACCGCTCCCCCCCCCCCCTTGACAAGCTCTATCCATAAACAAAGACCTGGGCAGTCAGTCAGGCTGTTGTTGCCGTGCAATAAAAATATTTGTTTCTGTCATGTGGTTAGTCTTATGTGGATCTACCTAAGAGCTTTGTGCCAGAGTTAATCTTGTAGCAAAATATAAGTATGCACGCTACTGTAAAGAGATGGAGACATAACACGCGTATACATAGCCGTAACACTCACAGTTCGCCCACAGTGCTTAACTGGTGCCAGTGGTGGGTAACAGCACCCATTGTTAATGACTGGGTGTTGGAAATGGTCCTTTTTGGAGGGTTACACAAAGACCTTTAGCCTTCCTATGCCTTCTTTTTGCTGAATGTGTTTTTTTTTGGTCTTAGGACTGTGAGCACTTTCCCACGGCTAGCCAGTGCTAAAGTGCATGTGGTCTCTCCTCTAACTATAGTACCATTGTCTCATACCCAATTGGCATATTTAATTTACTTATAAGTCCCTAGTACACTGCACTACATGTGCCCAGGGCATTTAAATTAAATGCTACTGGTGGGCCTGCAGCACCGATTGTGCCACCCACTTAGGTAACCCTTTAAAAATGGCTTAAGCCTGCCATTGCCGAGCCTGTGTGTGCAGTTTAAACTTCCAAAATAAACCTTTTGCCAGGCCCAAAACATTCCTTTTTAATACATACAAGTCACCCCTACCGTAGGCCCTGGACAGCCCAGAGGGCAGGGTGCAATGTATTTTAAAAGTTGAAAATGTACTTTTAAGTTTTACATGTCCTGGTAGTGAAAACTCTTAAATTAGTTTTTTACTATTGCAAGGCCTATCCCTCCCATAGGATAACATTGGGATTACCTTATTACATCTTATAATTGTAATTTCCAAATGGGAAGATATAACTCATTGAAGTCTGGTGTCTCTGGAATCCTAATTTAAAATCCTAACTTATGGTGAAGTCCGATTTTAAATTACAATTCTGAAAATACCACTTTTAGAAAGTTGGCATTTTCCTGCCACGGCCATTTGGTGCCTGCAGCCTGTCTCTGGTCACATGACTGGGTGTAGTTGGCAGTTGAGCTTTGTGTATCCATCATAGACAGCCACATACAATGGGAGCTTAGTTAGGTGTGACTAAGTGGGCCATCACTGCAGGATGGGAACGAGGAGCTGGGCCCAGCTTCACTTACACCTGAATAGGCAGTCCCCTGTCCCCACACAAAGGGCTGCATATCCCCTGTAGTAAGTCTGGAGCCAGAGCAGATCATCTGTGCACTTCAAAGGCACAACTGGGTATAAAAGAAGGACCTCAGACACCACCACTTCAGTACACTTCTGGGCCTGTGGATACTCTGCCAGGAAGAAGGACTGCTGTGCTGCTGAAGGACTGCCACTCAGTTGGACTCCTGTCCTGCTTTGCTATGCTGACCTACTGTCTGCTGCCCTCTTGCCTGTGTGAGAATGACTGGACCTGCATGTCTTGAACCCAGATCCCAGAGTGACTCCAAGGGCTAGTTGGCTGGCCTCCTGATCTGAAGCCCCAGGGACATAACAGGCTTCCAACAACCTTGCACCTGGACTCTGCCATCTGTGAGTCTACCCTGCCAAGTGGTGCCACCTCAGCACTGGTTCCTTGGAAGTAGGCCTAAGGTGCTTGCCAGCGGAACCAACACATCATCTCTGCTGAGTGGCGCATCCTCAAGCAGAATCGACGCATCCCCTTGGCTGAGCGGCACTTTCCCGAGCAGAACCGACGCATCACCGCTGATGGGTGGATTGGACTAGTCGCAAAGACCTGCATCGCTCTAGCAGTCATCGGAACCGACACATTGCCCCGACGGCGTGGCACATCCACAGCCCAGAACCTCACATCTCTCATCAATGGCAACCTCAACAATGACACTGGACTTTGCCTCGCAGCTCTTCGGAACCAATGCATCGCCAGCTCCACGCTGTATCCCCAATGCCAGATTTCACTTAGCAAGTCCCGCCAACAAGATCCTCAACGATGGCACAACAGGACCTCACACTGCAGCCTCGCCGCATAGTGAACTGACGCATTGCTCAGGCTGCACGGCACATCTTCGACGCAGATCCACGTAACAATCTGAAACCAGGATTTAAGGTACTTTGTTCAGCGGTCCTAATTGGGTCCCTGCAGCCAGGCCTCACTCCATCATGGTTGGCCTGAACTTGTGACCTTGTCCCGGTCCGGCGCAACAAGACATTCCCAGTTGGCGCTTGGGGCTTTTTGGCACTATTTTGACCTTAAACTTAAAAAACTGAATATCTCCATCTCTATTAATTGGATTTTTGTCATTTGGACTCTTTTTATTTATTAACAGTTACTCTATTTTCCTAAATCTGTTTTATGGTGTGTTTTCACTGTTTGAAGTGTTGCTCAAATACTTTACACAATGCCTTTGAGTTAAGCTTGACTGCTCTGTGCCAAGCTACCAAGGGGGTGAGCACAGGTTAATTTGGGGTTTGCTTGTGCCTTACCCAGACAAGGCTTGTCTTTTCTGCTTGACCAGGGCTGACACCTCAGTCAACCAACAGCCTAATTTCTTACACTGGGACTTATTTTCCATAATCAGACTTTGACCCATCGTAAGAGAGAGTGAGAAAGGAAGAAAACTGAGGAAGAGAAAGGAAAATAGACAGGAGAGCAGTGACAAAGGGAGTATACGCAGGGATGAAAAATAATCCGCATGAGTGAGATAAAGACATTGGAGTGTATGGTGGTGAAAGAAAGGGACATGAGAGGGAATCAAGTCTATACAGCCTTGCAATGTACCCACCCCTGCATTGGCAGTCCCAGTGAGTGGCTTCTGGAACAATTTGAGCCCCTGCATGTATTTATTTTTGCAAATTTAATACTGCCCATAAACCAAGTAAATGTAGCAACACAAACAAATCCAAACTCAAACAGCCTACAGGTCACACAAACAGAAAAACACAAGCAAAGAACATAAAACAGCCACAGAACACTCTACACATATGAAAAGACTGCCGCACACCACAACTCTCAAATCACCAACAATGAACCATCGTCCACAAACATACAAAAAAAGCATAAGCATATCCAAATACAATGAGAAGCACACCCAAACCACACCCAGATGTCTTTGGGGAAACTGAACTCCGGGTTTCACCAAATAATCTTAAAGTCAACTGTGCAAACACTAAAACAATGATAATTGCTCCCAAGTCTGAAAAATGAAATCCGCCACACTAAATCCTCTCATTTAGGCACTTTGGTACATTCATCTTTGCCATGGCAGGGAGCATGGTCTTTATATGAAGTTCTGAAAGGAGTCATGAAACACATCCAAATCGGTTTGTTTCCTTGTGTTTCTATGCTGAAGCATCTTAGCCTCCTCCCCCTATAGGAAGGCTCGAGTGGATTGTTGCATAATAGTCCCTTACTTTCCGCTATACAGACCCTGGGCATTGCTGGTCTAGCCCTCGATTGGCTTTCCACCTCTCTCTCTGACCTGTCCTTGTCTACCAATTGGCAATTCAATAGATCACCACCCACCCAATTACCTGTCGGCCAACCTCAAGACTGTGGCCTCTTGGGCCGGCCAAACAGTCATGCGCACTTAGCATGTTCTCCACCTGGCTGTGTTGCACAGCCCGGTGGATAACATGCCCAGGCACTGCCTGAGCGGCCAAGCAGGCCACTCAGACAAATCGTCATGATTGGCTGGGAGAGTCTTGGAGCCTGGGTGCTTCCGGTGCTGCCATTGCAGAGATGAGGAGAGGTGTGCTGTGGCGAAGGTAAGTTTATTATTTTTTTAATCCATTCCCCCCGCCTCACCAACCCCATTCTGAGGCAGCCGCCACTGGACACACTGCACTTCGCCACTTCCGCAAGAAACCGGAGAGTTGTTTTCAACCTCCGCCATGCAGGGGGAATCTTTCATCGCCAGCATAGCTATTGCATTATGAACCAAATCCTAAACTTGCCTAAAGTACAACTCGTATCCCCTTTCTCAAAGCAAATCCTTGATTAACTCTCTGGTTATCCTCACAATGGACTATTGAAATATACTTTTTAGTCATTGTACCTTCCTCATCCTGACCACCCCTCATTGACCAAGTCAAAGTTCACCACCACAGTTCTATACAATACCCTAGAAATACCCCAGCTTCACATTATTAACATCAAGTGGGATGGCATTCACAAAGAACAGGGCTTCCACAAACGTATCATCCTCATCTTCAAAGTATTAGCATGACTTCAAGAAGCTACATTTTCTGATGTGTATCCACATTCACCCCCCCCCCCCAAATTAAGATCATCTGCTCAGCACCGCCTAATTGCTGCTAAACCGCTGTGCACACTGTTCACATCTGGTCCTCCTGCCTTCTAGGACCCACACACTGGAATACTTTTACACTGACAATCAGGGCAAGCCCAACAGCGAAGACATTTAAAAGAACTTTAATAAGTCACCCCTTAGAAGCTAGAGGCCACGCCATAGAGGTTAACTATTTCTGCTGAATTTCAAAACCATATAAATGCAGAATTTTCTGTTACGCAGCCTATTGTATATACTCTACGACTTTGTTGTATTAAGGTGTCCACTTTCCTCTGCTGTTATTGCTCTCACACAACATTTTACGTCCTAGGCCATGTGTTTAAAATGCTTGTTGTTGCCCTCCAAATAAATACAATTTGATTGAACTAATTCGACTGAGTTGCTCAGTGAGAAGCTCTTGACAATTCTTTTGAATTCTTTCATATTCCATATCACTACATTGTTCCGTGGCATGATGATATTCAGGACCCGGCTGTATATTTGTCGGTGATACGCCCTTTGTCATGGCCACCTCCAGGTTCCACCAGTCGCTCCAGTAAATGCCCCAGAATCCATGCCAAAGAACCAGTTTAAAACTAGCCAATGACCAAGACATCACTGAATTTGCTTGTTGTAAGAAGCGGTCCTTCCCAAGTTACCATGGATATTTCTGGATTGTGATGTAATTTGGTTGACTTGCTCTGGTACATTCCCTAGAGCAGGCACTGCTGCGTTATTCGGTCTCTTGCCCACATCCCAAAACTCTTTTTTCTAGTTTTCTCCCGGACATGGCCTGGATCTAAACCATGAGATTGCTGTTATAGAGGCCTTTGATCCATTTTATTTGCTTGTCCATGTCATCCCTTTCTGGAGTTTTGTAGTAATTGCTAAAGATAAAGTCTTCACTCCAGGCCACTGGATTTCTTGGAAACGTGCATCTGTACACATGTCCCTTCGTCGTTCCATCCGGAGATGGACATTGGGGCCAGTGTTCTTAAAGTAATCAGCCATATGACCATGTCCACTGTGAGGCTTGTGGTTGCTGCCGGAATATGGTCATAATGCTGGAGTGATTGACACCAGGACACTAAAATCTGGACTACCAATTACGTCATTCAGGGGGTTGTAGCCTTCGGGCCCAATTTACAGAAAACGTAGAAAAGCTGCACGTGCATAGTGCAGATCTGAGACTTTTTGGGATTCTCAAAGACTCCCAATGGTCTGCTGGAAAATTGCACATGTCACAGGCTTCCAGGAATATCCCTGGAAAGGGGTTGGATGGCTACACCGTGCCGCACACCCCGTATGACTGTCTCAGAGTACTTGTCTATAGTCGGGATGCACATACTTATTCCTAGAGTAACGACAAGATATCATTAATATTAAAAAAGAAGAAAAAAAATAGTTTCTCCTTTCAATCTTTGTCTCATCCCTCCTCTCTCCGACTCATCCCTAAACTTCCTGACTTCTATGAACCCCGAACATCCTTCTCAAACTTTCCCTCCTTTTTTAGCAATGTCACCCAACTAACAATCACACACGACCACTACTTTCAAAAACAGTTTACTACTTCACCTTACAAATCAATTATCATCATCCTGTCCCTATTCTAAACTATACTAAACACACACGAAATCAAGAGCACAAAACTAACACAACTAATGCACAAAGAAAAGAAAAATATTTGTACTAATCGACTATTAACCTCTGATCTTGGGTTCCAGAGTAGCGTGCTACTTGCAGCAAAGTGCTTCAATGCCTCACGAGTGTTAGTAAGTGCTATATAAATACAATTTACAATTACATACAGAGGCATTTCCGCATTCAGTACTGTACGTATTAATATGAGTGCACACTGAAGAATATCTTCCCATACATACAAATGCATTTTTCTTTATTTCGGTTAAGAAGCCCTTAACCCTTGAACTGTATTGGTTTAGGTTTAACATA